>JAPYZS010000282.1:0-123824 GCA_030522925.1 Trissolcus japonicus | reverse complement strand
TAAAAAGAAGTCACTACCGAAATCTGAAGATGTCACCGAGGAAGTAACTATCCGACGTCCGTCAAAGGATGAAGAGATAAAACTACCCACAGAAGTAACAGAATCTGTCGAAGTGAAAAAGAAACCGGAGAAGAAACCAGTTGTTGAAGAAATTTCAGACGAAGTTACAATTCAGAAAAAAGAAGTATCTGACGAAACTATAGAATCGGTAGAAGAAATAATAGAAGAAGTCGCAATGAAAAAGAAACCTAGGAAGAAATCGATCCCCAAAACAAAGGAAGAAGAGACTACAGAAATAAGCATCAAACAGCCATCAAAGGAACAAGATATAAAAATTCCAGAAGAAGTTTCTGAATCTGTAGAAATACACAAGAAGCCGGTAATTACACCAATCATCGATGAAGCCGCAGAAGAAATCACAATTCCGAAACCGATCGAAATTGAAGAAATTAAAGAATCCGTAGAAGAAGTGACGGAAATAAAAAGAAGTCACTACCGAAATCTGAAGATGTCACCGAGGAAGTAACTATCCGACGTCCGTCAAAGGATGAAGAGATAAAACTACCCACAGAAGTAACGGAATCTGTCGAAGTGAAAATGAAACCCAAGAAAAAACATTCTGTTGAAGATGTCTCAGACGAAGTCACAATTCAGAAACAAGTTATCACTGACGACGTTTCTTCTGTAGAAGATGTCACATTAAAAAAGAAACCTAGGAGGAAATCAATTCCCGTAACAGTAGAAGATGTCACGGAGGAAATAACTATTCGACGTCCGTCAGTAGATGAAAAGATAATAATTCCAGAAGATGTAACACAATTTGTTAATTTGAAAAAGAAGCCTAAGAAAAAACCTATCGTGGAAGAAGTCTCCGACGAAGTTACAATTCAGAAACGTGAAATATCTGATGAAACTACGGAATCCGTAGAAGAAATAATAGAAGACGTTGCAGTGAAAATGAAACCTAGAAAGAAATCAATTCCTAAAACAGTAGATGTCACCGAGGAAATAACCATTCGTCGTCCGTCTAAGGTTGAAGATATTCCGGAAGAAATAACAGAATTAGTGAAATTGAAAAAGAAGCCTGAAAAAAAACATATCGTTGAAGATGCTTCGGACGAAGTCACAATTCAGAAACCGGTCATCACCGACGAAATTAAAGAAACCGTAAAGGAAGTAATAGAAGAAGTCACATTTAAAGAGAGACCTAAAAGAAAGTCTCTTCCAAAAACTGAAGATGTCTCCGAGGAAATAACCATCCAACGTCCGTCGAAAGATGACGAGATAAGAATTCCAGATGAAGTAACAGAATCTGTAGAATTGAAAAAGAAACCTAAGAAGAAACGTTTGGTTGAAGACGCCTCGGATGAAGTCACAATTCAAAAACCAGTTATCACGGACAAGGTTATTTCTGTAGAAGATGTTACATTGAAAAAGAAGCCTAGAAAGAAATCAATTCCCAAAACAGTAGAAGATGTTTCAGAGGAAATAACTATTCAACATCCTTCAAAAGACGAAGAAATGAAGATTCCCGAAGAAATTACGGAATCGATAGAAGTGAAGAAGAAACCTAAGAAAAAACCTATCGTTGAAGAAGCCGCTGATGAAGTTACTATTCAAAAACCCGTTATTAAAGAAATTGACGAAATATCTTCTGATGATTTTCCTACAGAGTTCACCGTCGAACGAAAACCTCCCCAAAGACAACCTAAACCAGTTGAAGAAATGTACGAAGATATAACAATTAAAAAGTTACGTCCAAAGAAAAAGCCTTCTCCCCTCATTAAAGAAGTTACTGAAACTGAAACCGTAGTGTTTCGTCCTAAAATTACCAAAACTAAAGAAGATGTTGAACAAGAATTCAATATTTCGCTTAATACGTACGAAGAAGAAGATATATCTATGACGGGTAAGGTACGATTAAAACCAAAAAAGAAAAAACCTACGTTTCATGAAGAAACAGGCGAAGAGACAATACGTATTGTTCAAAGTTTTGATGCTGAAACAAGTCCTATTGTTGAGGAAATAATTGAAGACTATGAAAAAGAATATGTGGTTGATGAATTAGACACTGATGAAATGAATCTTCCGCTAAAACGTAAAGTCAAAGAACGTTCTTACTCAGTAGTAGACGTAGAAGAAGATAATTTTAGTTTAAAATTGAATAAAAAGCCTCTTTATTCAAAAGAAGATGTGGATGAGTCAGTCGAAGTGAAACTAAAAGCGAAACGTCGTGTATCCACTTTTGATGAAGGTAATATCTTTATTTACGTTTGATTAGAAAAAATCATCCTGTCCAAAAGCTTCATTTAACAATTCTTCAAATGAATTTCAACTATTTCTTTTTGTGATAATAGCTTCAGCCTAATGCAATAACTTTTCGATTAAAATTCGCAGTAGATGAACATTTCGTAAGTATGCTTTTCTGTACGATTTTGTTGCTTGCTTTTTGATATCCAATTTCCAGACGAAAGTGTGTAATTTTGTAATAAAAGCATATCGGTTATAATTAAATAAATAATATACAACTTAAAAAAAATTGTTTTCACAGAGGAAGCTTCTTTGAGTATAGCGAGGGAAGACTTGATCGATGAAGAAGGTAACGCATTGGAATAAAATAACTTGAAATTTTTTATTTACTGATAAACCGAATTCGAAAAAAATTGTAAATTATAACAACATAAATCATAAAACTTACGATTTTCATGCGAAAACTTCCTATTATTCGTAAAATCTACAAAAAATTTGCAGAAAGTACGATATATATCGTTTTATTACAATATATGGTGCACAAAGTTTAATTTGTACGAATTTGGTTTCTCAATGTTGCATCTTTAATTTGAAAATGAAATTTCATTATTATCCTTAGGCGGAGTAGTACGAGAAGGAGATGTAATGTACTCTATATGCTCTTACATAGCTGAGACAAATGAAGCAATTAATTTGGTGGAAGGTGAAAAAGTATACATTATCGGTAAGACTTCGAATAAATGATTAGTTATAATTCACACATTCTTCAATGATAATTAATTGAAATCTCTTATTTGTATCATTTCAGAACACACTAATTCTGACTGGTGGTTTGTGCGAAAACATTTAACACAAGAGAAGGGTTGGGTACCTGCACAGTATCTTCTTAATGAATCAGAATATGCTCTATACTTACAGCGGAAACTGAATGAAAAAATTGATAAACTTCCTGTTTTTGAAAGTATGTTTGAATTACATACAACTTTTTAAGATCAACCGCATCTGTTTATTTCATTTTTGTTTCTTTTTTTTCTAACCATATTGACCTATTTTGAACGGTATACTTTCAGAAACAGCACCTGGGGATAAACCATTAGCACCTCGATTTAAAGTAAAACTGCAACCGATACATACACCTGATGGTTACACAGTACAATTCGAATGTCAAGTTGAAGGAGTTCCACGACCACAGATTACGTGGTTCAGACAAACAGCGGTCATCAAACCATCATCAGATTTTCAGATGTACTACGATGAAGACAACGTTGCGACTTTGATCATTCGCGAGGTCTTTCCAGAAGATGCTGGAACTTTCACTTGCGTAGCAAAAAATATCAGCGGATTTGCTTCCAGTACAACAGAATTAATAGTAGAAGCCCCATTATCACACCACGGATACGATACAACAGGTCTTTCAAGAAAAAGTTTATCAAGGTATTTATACTAAAACTAATGTTACAGTACGTACTCACTACAGTTTCATTTCTTACATTGATACATGCACTAAATGCAATCAATGTGGAAATAATGGTTTCATTTTTTCAGAGAATCATCACTTGTAGATGTTTTGGAAGGAATACCCCCGACATTTTCACGCAAACCAAAAGCAAAGTGTGTAAATGAAAATGAAGACGTCGTTTTGGAATGTCGATTGGTGGCAGTTCCTGAACCTGATATAATTTGGTTCTTTGATGACGAAGTTATTGAGACTAAAGAGAATATTGTTGTTGAAGTCGATAGCGATATGCACATGTATTGTAGCATGGTAAAAATCTCAAAAGTAAAAAAGGTACAAGAAGGCAAATATAAGGTTATTGCCAAAAACCGTGAAGGCAAATCCAGTATTGAAATTTCACTAAAGGTAAGATCATATTTGATCAATCTAATTCAGTGGCTCAGAAGAAGAACCCGATTTTGAAATTTGACAAATTTGAAATCGTTAAGGGGACTCTTTAATGATTTCTAGTCAAAAATCAATTTTTTGACGAAATTTACTTATTAATTAAATTAAAAAGGAAGATTCTACCTGTAGACCTTACTAAATAAAAATATCATCATCACATCATCATTTTGTACTCATTGATAGCTGTTTGTAAACGAAATTTCATTCAAATCGATCAAGCAGATTAGATTTTAGCCATTTTACCAAAGAAGTCCCCTTAAGTGCAGAATTCATTCAAAAACTCATTTTTGTAAATATTGAATATATTCTGCTGTTGGCAAGAACATGACTTATTAATACGTTTTCATACCTGCAAAGAACAACTTTGAAATTCCAAATCAATTGTTGGACTTTTTAAAAAATTATTTCTTGAAATTTTATCAAATGTTATCTCTTACTGCCAGAAGTAATTGAATCACTTTTGCTTTATATTTAAATACTTGTTCGTAAACAAAAACATAATTACTTACAGGTGTACACCAGTAAAAGAGAACCACCAGAAATTTTAGAACCGTTAAGCCCAATTTCTGTTAAAGAAGGAGAAACTGTTGTGTTAAGTACCCAGGTTGTTGGCAATCCAACACCAAAAGTAACATGGTTGAAAAATGATAAACCTGTAAAATCACTGAAACCAAAGCGAGACAATAGTCTTAATACACTGACATTAGTTCAGTCAAAAGTATCTGATTCAGGAGAATATGCAGTTATTGCCACAAATGATCTTGGAACTGCAGAAACGCGCGCACTTCTAACCATTGAAGGTATGAAAAATTTTTTTAAACATGTGCATATCATTCGATATTGCATCGTGTGAAATATTTAATTGCAAAAAGCAAATTTAATAATTAATAAAGTGTAGCAATAATATAATAGAATTTAAATAATAAGAAATCGGAGCTTTGAGCTTTTTAATGCTTTAGAATATTCATTGCAGCTGCAAGTACGCTAAAAGTAATTAATAAAATATCCAAAGAATTATTGAAAACAACGCCTATGATTTGCTTTTCGAAAGGTAGTCTCAAATGTCATAAGTTATATTTATATAAAAGTATTGTTTTTATTAAAAATTTTTATTTCTGAAACAGAAATACAAATCGGTGCTTTAGAACCACCATTATTTACTGAACGATTCCAAGAGCTCACAGTCCCTGAGAAAGGAACAATCAAACTAGTCGCAAAAGTCACTGGAAATCCAAGACCCGATGTTCACTGGTTACGGTATGACATTTAATTAAACGGGGAAATAAACCATTTTAATTATTTAAAATAATTTCACATTTTTTAATTATACGATTTTAAAATAACTTGAAATATTTTACTTTCATTTTCAGCAACAACAAACCACTAGAAAAAAGCGGAAACATCACACAAATTTATTACGATGAAAACATCATTCTTGAAATAAAAAATGCAAATTCGGAAATAGATGCAGGCGATTATAAATGCATTGCTTCAAACCCAGTTGGAAAAGCATCGCATGGTGCAAAAGTAACCGTGGACGTTGAAACAGTAACATTCACCAAAAAAATGGACAAGAAAGTTACCGTAGATGAACACAGAAGCTTGGAATTGAATTGCGAAACATCTCATACAGTATCAACAACGTGGTGGTACAATACCGAAGAAGTTAGTGGAATGGATCATAGAGAAATTATTCATGAAGGCCGAACACACAAACTAGTTATTAAAAAGTGTAGCTTGACTGACGAAGGAATATACAAGTGCACAGTTAAAAATCAAGAAACTGTTGCAGAAGTTCAAGTAAAAGGTAATGTTTTTTTTTTTTTTTTTAAATTTCTACACAAAACTATACAATTCAGCGAAAAAATTGAAAATTATTTTTAAAACATAATTCAAGAAATTTAAAATGTTTATGTGAACAACTGAAATAGAAGTATACATTATTTTAGCGTCAAAACCTGAGTTCATTCGTAAAGTACAAGACGCTGAAGTAAAAGAACGCGAAGAAGCTGTTTTGGAAGTAGAAATAACATCAAAAATTGCTGATGTCTCTTGGAAAAAAGATGGAAATCCAATTACTCCTGTTAAGGATAAAATAGAATTCATAAAAGAAGAAACTATTAGAAAATTAGTTATCAAAAGTACCACGGTATATGATGAGGGTGAATATATTTGCATTCTGGGAGATCAAGAATGTTCAGCTGAACTCTCTGTTATTGGTAAGTGTAAATCTAAAAAGATAAAAAGAGTTTCATCGTTTCATACATAATTATAATGCATAACAGAAATCTTTATAATCTTTATTTTTCTTCATTATTTCAAGAATTACCGCCAGAAATAATAAAGAAACTAGAAGACAAAACTGTGACGAAAGGAGATAAGACTGTACTAGAAATTGAAGTAACTAAGGGCGATGCACTAGTTCACTGGTTCAAGGATGGAAAGGAATTACAATTTTCAGAACACATTCAATTGTCCATCGATGGAAAACGTCAAAGATTAAAAATCTATAATACTCAGCCGGAAGATGCGGGGACATACTCCTGCGAAGTTGGAAGTCAATCTTCAACGGCAATATTGACTGTTCAAGAACAAGAAGTTATTGATAAACCATTAAGTAAGTATCTCAACATTTTTTACATTAAAATCTAATGAGTAGAAAAATCGTAGAACATCGCATTTACATCATTCAATGGCTTTTTATCACTTAGAAATACCAAAAATTACGGAAAAGTCGATTTACGCTTTGCTTGGTATCTTCCCAGCTTCGAAAATTGTTACAAGTATAAGTAAGTGAAAACGGTGACGCGCACTAACTTCCAAGCGCTGATCTAAAACTGCCAAACCCTATTAAAAACGCTCAGCTATGTGAAATAACTAACAAAATTGATTAACGAAATAGATTTATTTTTAAAAGTCTCTTACAGAGAATGAAAATATTTCATTGATTGTTTTCATGTACTCAATAAAACCAATTCGATTATTTGTATACAATCAATTCATTATTTAATCTTTTTATCAGCTCCGCCATCACCACCACAACATGTTGAAGTCACAGAAGTCACAAGTCGAAGTGTGACGTTATCATGGGACCCACCGGTAAACAATGGAGGAACTGAATTAACAGGTATACGTCTATAAACATACGTTTCAGTGTAATATTTTTTTATATTCGTATAATAAATAATAATAATAATAATAATAATAATAACGAATCATTATCTTATTCAATTCATATTTTTTTCAGGATACATAATAGAAAAACGACCTCTTGGCAGAAAGGCCAAATGGAGCAAAATTGTTACTTTAGATGCATCTACAACTACTTATTGCATAGAAAATCTAAAAGAGAGCGAATTCCTGTTCAAAATATTTGCTGAAAACAGTATTGGTTTGAGTTTACCAGCATCTTCTGAACCTGTAACATTAAAATCTCACGCAAGTAAGAATTCTCTTATATCAGAATTTTGAACAATTCTTATAGAAGTAGAGCGGTTGAGTATTTGTACTGTGACATATTTGCTAATCGCATTTCTTGCTTTTAGTGGTACCTTCGCCTCCAACAGCTCCGTTAGAAATTCGTCAAATATGTGGAAACACAATATTCATAGCCTGGGGAAGACCAGATTTCGATGGCGGTGCGCCACTTAAGGAATATAAAATAGCTATTAAAGACGTCAAAAAAACCATGTGGATTGAAGTTGGACGAGTCAAGGCTGATATACAGAAATTAACCATCAAAGATCTGCAAGAAAAGCATGAGTATCTTTTTAGGATTTATGCAAAAAATGAAATAGGCTTTAGTGAACCTTTAGAATCTGAGGATCCAGTTATCATTCTTCCATCAGCTGGTAATTTTAAAATTATCCCATTTAAAACTATGTAATCATTCAACAATAATTGCTCCTTGAAAACTTCTGATCCGTTATAACGATTTTTAAAATTACTAACTTTTTTTTAATTTTAATTTAATTTTATATTACAGAATTAACCGATATTGAAGAAATTGCTGAAGAACCAGATCATGGTGAAACGACATCACTCAGTTTTAGTACAGAAAATACGAGTTCGTGGATGCGAGAACATAATATGGATGCTGATATTCATTCATACGCCCAAGCACGTCTTTTAAGAAGAGACGAATACTTTTTCCGTATTTGGCATTATGCTAAAAAACTATTTCAATGAGCATTTCCAGAATTCCACGTAATATATTGTTGTTAAATTAAACGAGTTACTTCAATTATTGATGTTATTTATTACATCAAATTTAGATGTTTGAAATAACTTGAAGGGAATAAATAATATTTTTACAGGAAAAATTTATTCATGTCAAGAAAGACGATGTTTTCGCTTTAAAATCTAGGCAATACATGAAAAATGAAAGAACTGATCAATATCCTAAATGGATTTTCATTAACTGTTAAAGTCTCTCCACCCTATATGTAGATGATACTAAAAAATTAAACAGAGAGATTAGATTCCTAAGCCCACTGATTTATTATTTCAAAACTCATTATATTAAATGAGAATTACATAAAAATCATCACGGGCCTAAGTCTCAGTATATAAACCGATACACGCTATGAAAACAAATATGTGATAAACTAAATAGAATACAACAAAATTGTATATTCTTTCTCTATATATACAGCCCCAGAGATTTTGTGAACTATATATATACATATATATATATATATATATATATATATATATATATATAAATACATTGCGCTCACAATGAATATATTTAATTATACATTTATCATTACTGTTTTAACATACTACAAAGTATTTATATAGATTGTATACATCGTAACGAAAATATTCGATAAGGCATTCACATTTTGAGACGTAAAATATAGGTGCAATTAAACATCATATCCTTTATGAAATGTAATTTCTTGTCGGGTATTTATAAAAAAAGAGAAATAAATGAATTCATATAAAAATATAAAACTAGAGTTTGTTTTATTATTGAATGAAATATAGAGAGCTCAAATAAAGTGACCTTATAACCACCGTTTATATAAGTGATTTACATAAAATTTGAGTAAATGTAACTCCTCATCGTGCTGCATTATCACATAAATCTTTTACATCAAACATTTTGTGTCAAAATTAATAAACGAATGAAAAAAAATAATTTTTGGTTTTTTCAAAAAATACTATCGTGAAGTTGGATATGCAGCCAACTAACGCGTCATCGTTTATTTTTCATTGACAGGCGGTTTGTTTTGTTTGATTGACCAGATATTTGACAGATTTATACAAGAAATTATTCAACGGGCGCGCGTAGCGCGCCCTTGAAATCTAGTCATAAAGAAAAAGTTGATGGTACCCTAAAGTTGGATCCGCGGTCAATTTACGCCTGATAATTTATTTTTTGACAGGTCGATTTGTTTACATTTTGCACATGTTCAACATTTGAAGTTTTAGAGTTTAAATACATTTATTTAAAACTTCATATAATTTGACAATTATAATTCACAAATCTGATTGATCGGGCGGAGGATGCAAAATTCCTAGTAATAAAGAAACCAAAGAATTTCTGAAATTTGTAAAAATTATTTTTAAGTGTAACGAAAATACGTAATTGTCTACCAATACAAACGTTTCCTTCTTTATCGACCTTTCCTAAACTACAACGACGGCAATCACAGACCGTAACAGGTGTCACTGAAGTCGCCATCTATACTGTCAAAGATATAACTTTTTGTTGCAGCAACGAAATGGCGACTAAAGCGAAACAAAAGAAACTCTAGACTCCAGTACAAGTGAACTCATTATTGTGATTGTAATTGAACAAATACTCAGCATAAAATGCCAAAAGTACGTAGGAGTAAAAAACCTCCTCCTGATGGTTGGGAATTGATAGAACCTACTTTGGAAGAGTTGGAGGCGAAAATGAGAGAAGGTAATAAAAATTCTAAAACTTTAGTGATTTACATATTATTTTACAAAATGTCTTATATTTTTGTTTTACAGCCGAAACCGAATCACATGAAGGGAAACGAAAGCAAGAATCTTTGTGGCCAATTTTTAAAATACATCATCAAAAGTCAAGATACATATATGATTTATTCTACAGAAGGAAGGCAATCAGCAGAGGTATAAATTTCAAATAAAATATTATTTCAAATTCATCCGTATAAAACAGATATTTTTTCAAAAAGTAGAGTTAGAACTCAATTATTTTAACTCCAGTCAAATTGTGCATATGTGGATGTAAAATATATGTACTAAAGAGTTTGAACATTCAAAAAACGTTTAGGTTAAATTTGATTTTGCATACCATATCATTTGTTATTTTTCAGAACTCTATGATTACTGCTTGAATGAAAATATTGCTGATAAAAACTTAATAGCCAAATGGAAGAAAGTAGGATACGAAAATTTGTGTTGCCTTCGTTGCATTCAAACCAGGGATACAAACTACGGGACTAACTGCATCTGTCGGGTGCCAAAAGGCAAACTCGAGGAAGGAAAAATTGTAGAATGTATACATTGTGGATGTCGAGGCTGTTCTGGTTAAGATTCTAGACACACGATTTCTTGTATATAGAATGTAAATTTGATAATTGTTTATTGAGTGCATGTAACAATTTTTTTCTACGAATAACTCATCTATTTCCACTATTTCAATCTGTACGGGCAATTGATTTTAATAAAAATAGACACTACAAATCCATAATTGTTCAATATCCACTGCAAACGTTAATCACAGTTTTTTATTTCTACATTTTTATGCATTACAATAAATATTCCTGTCAGATTTATCCAACCAAAAGTAAACTGGAACAGGTACGAAATATATAGCGTTAAACATAATTATTTCAACATCATTCAAATTATGTACGTTTGGCAGTCAAATTTGTGTAATTAAATGAAGACTAACAATTAAGAAAAAAATTAAAGTTGAATTACAAATTTTTAAATTGTCATCATGCAGTTCGAACATAAATTTTAAACAAATTTACTCTAGGATTAATGTTTAGAATTCGTCTTTCAACTGTATATTGACAATTTTTCAAATTTTAATTTAACTTTTAGTATTTTCCTCAATGTTTAGTCCTCGTTTAATTATGAAAATGTTACTGCCAAATGTTTACAATTTAAACACCGTCAAATTACCTGTGTTCAAACTCTAACTTTCGATCTGATCACAACTGGCATGAATTGGTAAAATCTGAATATTTAAACATTGTGAATATTTCTTAACAAAATGAATTCAAACTGTTATAATAAATATTGAAAGTTATCAAATAGAGAAAAACTATTTTTGTTGGTTTTTATGTTATAATGTTAAATATTTCACTTTTTATTGATTTTTCAATTTAAAAATATCGATTCCAATTAATTTTGTCGAAAATCATTTCTATTCAAAAATATCAGTGACAATTAATTTTGTTTTGGTAGTTAAATTTCGTGGATTTAATAATTAATTATTTTGACCCATTTATATTTGCATATTAAATTGTAAATTGCATGCGAAATTCTTATCTCTAAAACAACAGACTGAAGTATTTTTACAAGGTTTACAAAGTGGACTATCAAAATCAGTCTTTATTAGAGCGTCTGATTGCGTGATGATATGAACATGACTTTTTCATTGGCTGATTGCTTCCTCTCCAGTGAAAGAACCTCTTATTTACTGATAGTTTATAAATGTACGCACGACGTGGCCGACAGTTTCGCAGAGAAAATCAGCTTGTGTTCGTGCTGTAAATTTTGAGCTGGATAATAGAATTTAATCTCTCACATATGTTTCAGAGATTTCAGAATGTATTTACTGTGGATTCTGTCGATTGATTCTACAAAGATGTGTTTTATTAAATGGTAGTGATTGTTGTTGTCGTGCACCGCCTGCACGTCATACATTGTTGGTGAGGTTCATGTTCTACGATTATAAAAATAGAACAACACCCTCTCAGGTGGGGTTAAAAGAAAAGTAAAATTTGGCAACATAAAAATATATCACATTTTTGGAAACAAATGTGGAACATCATTCAATAATTAAATAATTTGCAATTTATAAATAATTTTTTAACTTTATTTATTCATCTCTATTATCACAATTATTGCGATATTGAAAATGATTGATTTTTAAATTACTGAATAATACAATTCCTTCATCAAATATACTTCTGATTTTACATGTAATTTGAGAATATTAAGGTATACTACAAGATGCTTTCACACAGGAAGTGTAGCAAAGGATAGTGTATTATAAGCAAAAAAATATTTCGATTCAGCAACAAATTGGTGATAAGTTTACAATTTTTTAAAAATTAATTCACTGTCGGATTATTAAAAATGATTTTAATTAAATAAATTTTATTAAAAACAATTGAAAAATGAATAATTTAAATTACATTCGAATTACTTTTCTTCATGCAGTAATGTTAGTATATTCATGATACTTTCATTGTTTTTTCAAATTAAGCGGTACACTTTATAAGCTTGACGATAAGCGATATTTTTCTGTGAATATCAAGGATTTATACAATAACTGGAAAAATGTAATCAATTCATTAATTATTCTTTTGTAAAATCACCTTGAACTTGCAAAGCACAACAGTTAATTAATTTATCTGTGAACTTGAATGTGAAATTGATTTATGAGTGCAGCATGCATAAATCACTAAATGCAAAGTGCAATTGAAAGAAATAATAATATTTATTTATCGATTTATAAATAAATGAAGAGGGTTCATATATAGACATATGCATAAACATTTATTGTTCGCTTATTAGCTTTTTCTTTTATTCATTTCTTTATCTATACCATTAGATAAAATTCGTGTTTTACATCTCGTTTGTCAAATGCATTCTAATCTCAGAAATCAGAAAGTCGTACAAATAAAATAGATAAGAAATCATCTTTTTCAAGTACCTGCGGCGTTCTATGTGTAACATATATAAACGTATTTGCACTGCGCCTCTTGTACATAGTACCTCTACAAATCATCTTGTCGAAAGGAGAATGAACTCCCATTAGTCTATCAGAGATTTATTGTATTATATGATTCACTGTGAATAGCTGAACTTCTTCATTTGAACTATAAAATAATTGAAACAGATTAGCTGAAAAGGTTCTTACAACAGGTAATTCGTAATGACTGATTATTGGTACTTGAATCTGAATATATACAAAATATTTAACTTTTTATTTAACTTTCTTTCTTATCGTCCCAATGACTTTCGTAAATTTTTTGTTAAAAAAACAGAAATTGCGAATCAAAATAATTTCGTGTTCTATATTTATAAAAAAGCATCATGAATGTGTATGAATGTAAAACAAAAACGTGTTTTCCGTGAGACCCGCGAAGATATCTGATGACAATGTACTACTTGCATATAATGTTATAGTTTCATTCCGAACAAAAAAAATAAATGTCATAAGATGATAACAAGCTCTATTGAATTTAATTGTCTATTATTCATTTGATTACATAAAGATAATTGACTAAATTAAAGAGTTCTTGAAACTTCCCATTAATGAAGAAAACAGTATCTCCAATAATGTCAGATTTACCAGTGATTCATATTATGTGAAGCATAAAACAAAAATACTTTCATCATCCGATTATAGCGTGCTATCACTGATGGATTACAAATTGTAACTATACTTTTTATCGTCAGTGCCAAATCATAAGTTTACGCAACGAAATGACAACTTATTTTTTTGATGTATCAAGTAAGACAATTTTTTCAAATCTTTATAGACAGTCATTTATAAATCATTAGAAATTAGAAATTGTGATTTTAATTATGCATGTACTACATTATTTTGTGTGTATATCATTTATACTGACGATGGAACTTTTAGAATGTACATCTATCCTCAGTTCAAGATGAATATCATTTGAAAATATCTACATTGTTTGTTGGACAGGAAAAGAAATGGCCTCGCCAAGATGCAATATAAAAGGTGTTCTCCGTCGAAAAATTCCTATATTCTCATGGCTGCCACAATATTCATGGACGAAATTATTTCAAGATTCTTTAGCTGGATTGACGGTAGGTCTCACTGCCATACCGCAAGGTATCGCTTACGCCATCGTAGCAGGTCTTCCTCCTCAGGTGACTACCGAAAAATATTCTCATGTCTTAAAAACCTAAAATATCTTATATCAAATAAATAAAATATAATCTTTCACGACACCAAAAGAAATGAACAAACTATTGTTTATTGAATTTTTATATTACATTTATACTAACAGAAATCTCGTGCTTTACACAATTATGCTTGCCATTTTTCATAACTGTTATTCTTTTTTACTAATTTAATTATAAAAATTAACTTCTTTGTTCGTTTGTTTGTGCCAAATAATCTTGAAAATTACTCAACCAAATAAATTTTTTATATTCCTCCATTCACCAGTAGTAAAAAAGCGCTATGACAATACGACAAAAATGCACAAAAAAATAATAATTGTAATACGTAATTACCATTTACGTAATTTATATGATAAATGGGTTTCAAACATCTGCAATTCAATAGTTCACATTACTTATACATACAAAATATAAAAAAGAATGAATATTCTAAAGAAACATTCGTGCGTATCAAAATTAAAAAAAAAATCGAATACATTTTTGTATTTACAGAAAAATATTTGTTTTGTAAAAATTCTAATCTAATTAAATTTAAATAAAAATTTTACATCATATCGATAGCCCTTGCACAGAGTGTCTTGCTTTAGAGTATCGTTGAAAACTGGCTTAAGTTTTCAATGATAATTTTAAACATTACACTCTATATGTAAGAGCCATCGACATTTTCCATGTTCCACCTCAGAAACTGATTAAACTAAATTAAAAAAAAAACAGTTCATTTCACAAAAAAAAACTCAAAAATACTTTTGCTATTTTGAAGAAAGAAATGTTTTAAATCAAAAGTTACATGGCCTACGCTATTTTTAATATATACACTTGTGTAAAGGAATTCTAATTGGTTAAATAGTTTTCAAGTTTTGTAAATTTTTCATACAAAATAAATAGACTTTAACTCTTACACAACCGGTGACACTCCTCACGCTTAGAAAAGTTGTGAAAAAATTTGATTTCGTGTCTTAATTTTTAAGTTATAATGAAACATGCAAACAAACATATTGTAAGATGAATATATTAGTAAGAACTTATTACCCATTTTTCAGTATGGATTGTATAGCAGTTTTATGGGAAGTTTCGTGTATGTAATTTTTGGAAGCACAAAAGATGTGACAATTGGTCCTACAGCTATAACAGCGGTATTGACACAGCCACACGTGCTGAAATATGGGTCTGATTTTGCAGTGAGTATTTTAGGACCCAAAAATTATAATTTTAACATTCGATTGAATTCAAATAATATTAACTGAAACTATACATTATGTGGCTCCATGAATGATTCATGAATAGCACATAAAAACATGCATGTGCATGGTAATATACGAATGGATTATACAGGGTGTTTCAGATCATCCGTACTCCACATATCGAATATACATATTTAGGTGGTACGGGCGGTCTGAAAAACCCTGTATAAAATACCCAATTGAACTCAATATTAATTATTGCTCATTTTTATTATTCAATCTTTGAAACCGGTGGAAAAATTTTAATTATTTAAGTTAATGTTCCATAAACAAGATTAAATAAGAAATTGTTATCATTCATATCTCCAAGTAATGATAACGTCCAAAATTGATTTTCATTCACGAAGTAATCATTTCAATCTGGTATTACCAAGTTTTGCATATAAATCATTTCCATATGGCTCAAAATAAAATTGTCGGCAGGATTATTGCGAAAATTAAACAAATGATTAATTTTAGGTGTTGTTATGTTTCCTATCAGGATGTGTATCGACTGCGATCGGTCTACTGCGACTGGGATTCTTGATAGACTTCATCAGTATGCCAGTGATCTGCGGTTTCACAAATGCCGCGGCTATAATGATAGCCAGTTCTCAAATAAGTGCGCTTTTTGGCATAAGTAGCAGCCAAATGAAAGCCAGTTCTCAAAAAAGTGCGCTTTTTGGCATAAGTAGCAGGAGTAATACGTTTTTAGACTCAGTGATTAAACTCGTCGAGCAAATCAAGTATATCAAATATTGGGACACTCTCCTTGGTTTCATTTCCATCTTATTTCTTGTTGGATTGAAAGTAAGATTTTTGTTCAAATTTGTTATATTTTAGCAAAAAATAAAAAATGCGTCAAAAAGGGTTAAACTTGCTTGTGAAAACTTATTGTATCATTTACACAGAATTTGCCAGGACGGCGTTCCGGAAGTGCGCTGCAGAAATTCATGTGGCTGGTATCATTAGGGAGGAATGCTTTGATTGTAATAGGCGGCATAATTTTGGCATATGTGTTCTCACTCTACGGTGATATACCTTTCAAAGTGACAGGAAACATCACAGAGGGAGTGCCCCACTTTGCGATTCCACCATTCCATACTCGGGTTGGGAATGAAACATTTAATTTCCTCAATATGACTAAAGAGCTCGAAAGCAGCATCATTTCCGTTCCTGCGATTGCCGTCCTTGAGACCATCGCCATTGCCAAAGCTTTCGGTAAACTAAATTTATAACATTGCAATTCTGTCGAAAAGTTTTCTTATTAAAATTGGGACATTTTTCTAATGATTTCTAAAAAAAAACATTTATATTTTTTAATTTCACAGCCAAAGGCAAATCGATCGATGCGAATCAAGAGATGATCGCTCTGGGCTTGTGCAATGTTTTTGGAAGTTTTGCAAGGTCCATGCCGACTGCCGGAAGTTTCACGAGGACCGCAGTAAACAACGCTTCCGGTGTAAGGACACCGATGGGCGGAATATTGACTGGCTGTCTAGTTTTATTAGCTTGCGGTTTGTTGACCTCTACTTTTAAGTTCATACCAAAAGCGAGTCTCGCATCCGTTATTATAGTTGCCATGTATTACATGCTGGAGCTTCATATATTCCATTTGCTCTGGAGGACAAAAAGTGAGTACACAACATTCAGATTACAAATAATATCAAACGATGTTTTATTATTTATTTATTTTCCGTTTTACTTTACTAAACAGCATTTTTTTCAATTACAGAAATTGACCTTATCCCATTATCTGTCACAATAATCAGTTGTCTAGTTCTCGGTTTGGAATGGGGTATGATTGCCGGAATCGCTGTGAATTTAATTTTGTTACTCTATGTGGCAGCCAGGCCAAACTTGGTGATTGAAGAGAAAAGTGTCAATAACTTAAGCATTCTCTTTATAAGTCCAAAACAATCATTGAGCTTTCCCGCTGCAGAATACCTCAGGGAACAAGTGATGACATGGTTTGTTGCAAAAATGAAAAAAAAATCGAAACAAAGCAAAATTGTTTTAATGGAATAAAGAATGTTTTTAATTAAAAAACAACATCAATTTCAGGTGTGATAATAATCCGGAAATCAACATCGTAGTTTTAGATGGTCATCGAGTAGATTCGATTGATGCAACGGTAGCAAAAAATATGGTTCTGCTCAACATGGACCTGAGTTTAAGACACCAGACCCTTATTTTTTGGAACTGGCTAGAAGATACACAACACGTTCTCACGGCTTATGACCCCTCGATAAGTGCTCACTTTAAAAGTTGCGAAAAGTTTACTCATTTGTTCACAGGTGACACAAACTTTTAATTTTTTTTCTTCACTTAATACTTTTCTTGAGTATAAAAAGTAATTTCTTTTTATCTTTTTTAGATACCAACAACCCATCGGAAATGCAAGCTGTAAATAATGTTTGATCTTTGGTCAAATGATATTGAAAAGATTTGTGATACGTTAATCCTTTTATATGCACTGTTATTATTTTGTAATAATGTTTATAATCTTATACATTTCAAATAATATTTTGTACGAATGAAATTTTCACGATCGACCGTGGTAATTTTTCTAGAAAACTGTTGAAATAATAGTATATTTTTTAACACAAAAGTTTTGTTAATTTATTAAACAATACTGTATTTTATAATGTCTAAAACTTTTCATAAGTTTTTAATTTGTGTGTAGAGATCATTTGCTCAGCTATGGGCTACTTTTACGAAACAAAAAGCAAAGTACGATCGATCAGGCTGCATTAGACTTGCGCGAAAATCATGGCGCTTAGCGTCGTGGCGCCCTCGACGCCCAGTTGTATAGACTTTGCCGTCAGTCAACGGACCTTGAATCGTCCGTCCGAGTCATTATTATTGAACGAATTTGTCCGATAAGTTATCCGTTCCTTTTCAAAGATAACAATTAGTGCCACTGATTTGTTTCCTACCGACAACTATTGAGCTACTATTTTACTGTAGCTGTTAAGTCGCATCCAAACTGAAATCCAGTTACCATGCTGTTGACATCTGACATCCTGCAACCGGTCGTGGTTCTATTTAAACTAAAACATTCCACTGAAGACATTCCTTTTAATTGTAAGTAACTTTGTCATTTCAAAGCTACTTGAAAATAAAACTGTTTTCTTTTTCAAAAGATCTCCGCCAGATCAGATATTTTAAGAGATAAGTAATATGATTAACGATCTTATAGAATAATTAAAACAAAATTTCCTTTGCGATGAAATAAAATTGTTTATTATGATAAAAATAAAACAAATTTACAAATCCAACAATTGTATCCATTTATTTATTGTATTTTATTATTTTTTTCCAACGAATTTCGATATCATTTTTCGGTATTATTCTGTCATTGATTTTTTTAACATTAAAAATGAATAGTATTAAAATAAAATGAAACTTGACATTATATTTTGTACATCTTCTTTACTGTCTATTTAATAATTTCTCCGGTTTCCTTTTTAAAGTGCACATTTGCCGCTCTTCATTCCCTCCTTTTATTCATGTATCCAAGAGTATGTTTGGCGCTCCGTTTTAATTGGAGACTGTTATTAATGACTGAATGTATTTCACGTTTTCTAATAGAGGTGGTGAACTTTATATCCTACAAATAAAAAGTGTCTTACTCCTTTTTTATTCATTTAATTTTATATCTGTTTGTAATTGCAATATCTGTATGAATTTCATACATAATAAATCCTCTGCAATACAAAAAAAAACTTAATTATTTTCAACTTCAAGAGTAATGAACATTTTATCTCTTTTTTTAAAAAAAGACATCTTTACCTTGCTATCGTCAGATTGAAGTTGTTAAATTGCTAAAATTAAACACAACATTTTATACTTTTTTATCGTTCTTATATTCCTTAAAAAGTGATAATTAACTTAGATTTATATTTTAGAAGAATTAAGCGCCTCCATGACTTGTTCGGGCCGTTTTAACGGCCTTTTAGGTAACTATATACCATATACTTTAATTTTTGTTATAAGAACATCCATTTTTCCAAATTAAACTTAACATAATGATAGAAAATTGTTATTACACGTTAAAAATCTATAAAAAATATCATACAAACAAGTGAATTGTTATGAGAATAAATTGAAATATTATATAATTTATAGAAAAATTATACTATTATAACGGTATGTCCTCAAACAAAAGGGGATGAATAAGTAATTTATAAGACTAATTTTTATTTTGGATTTCTACAGCCTCTCCATCATAGGTTCCCGGCGGTCAAGTGGGGGTCGCTGGGGGAGCGCTAACATCTTTAAAGAACGGGCTAATATGTCATTTATGCTCGTTGTTATGTTCTTCGCTGTTTTTGGCCTGATCGTTTTGACGGAGATTTTCCTCATTGACGAAAGACGCAATGGCAATCTCCGTGGTCTTGGCAGTCAGCGTGGACATCGTTTAGCAGCTCCCCCAGATAGACCTGATTATGAAGAAGTTAGTGTAAGTATCAAAAAGATATACATAAGGAGGAAACAGGATGTTTCACACTTTTGCAATCATTAAATTGTTATAACGACAAGATGAATTGGTTTAATGTTTAACAACTGAATATTTGAGTTTTGAGTTTGAGAAAGTCTTTGAATTTTGAGAATCATGTAAAAATCTTTAAAAATGTAATTTAAAAATCGTAATAATTAATAATACCTATTCTTAATTTATTAAAATGGTTGGTCATCTGAAAAATGAGATATTTAATTTAAAAATTGGTATAGTACATATATATACACGAAAACAAAAATCAACCAATTCTACCGTAAAAGACAGTTAGGGAAAATTATGGCTATTTACTTAGTGTTAAAATAGTTAAAATCATAGTTTTATGCGTTAAAGGGAAGCCCAGTAATATTTACTGAAACCATTCAATTAATACTTTTGATTTCATATTTACCATAACTTTTTCATCAGATTAATAGTTGAATTCTAACGTTTAATAGCACAACACTATTGAAGGGATAGTCTGTTCATTTTTTAGTGATAGTAACTAAAGATTTATGGTTTTCTTCCCGTATTAATAGTTAAGTTCAAAAACGGTAAACCTTTAACTGAAAATCGATTGATTTTTTTCTGTATAGATGTACAAGCAATGCATTTTTTGACAAATTTGAAATTGAATATCTCATCGTATTGTAAATGACGAAACGTCTTTACATACTTTACATTTCCAAATCAAAATATTATTTATTTTTTAATTTATAATGTTTAAACTACTCTCATTTTTGAACATCTCATAATAGTTATGAATTATCAAAAAGTATATTTAAAAAAATAGACAGAAATATTAATTTTAACAAACTATAACAAACTATAAAACAATAACAATAAAACTATCCCAACTTTTATTTGAAATTAAGACATTTTCTATTGTAAATGTAATTATTTATTTTATTTACTTTTTAAAAGTTCTGTTTCATTAATTTATATATTTAAACATTAATTCTGTGGCTGCGAGGAAGAACCAGTGAAGTGTATATATAAATCCTATACTACTTAAGTGGTTATTTCACATAATCACGGAATTAATAAAAAAACACGAGTTTAATTTTCTACAATTTCTCACTTCATTTATTAGCTTTAATAGTTTGCATAATTTTTAATTCAACATTTTAATTATTAGAAGAAAAATGTGAGAACTTTTTTTGAATACATAAAACAAACTTGACTTATAGCCTGAAGATTATTCTGGTCTGAAAGGAAGTTTTGATGAACACATCAGGCTTTTAGTTCGCGAGAGTGCAAAAATCATTATATCTTCGGATCCTCGGGAGTTACCAAGTTTGCCATCAAACTTAGAAGCTCGTCTACCGCTATTTGATCAGAATTTACGTATCACGCATGCAGAATGGTTACCTGTCACGAATACAAGGTATATACTTTTCATTACTTTACAAAATGAAGTGATAAAAACAAGAAACAATTCTTCTTAACTTTGAAAACAATTTTCAGGTTCAAATTTTTCGTATACTCAGCCTACTATGATGACAGAATTGGAAGTGGAGGATCTGTAAGCCGTACAAATCATAGATTAATAAGAGTCATTGGTGCTACTAAAACGAGAGGTCCTGATCACGTTTGGTGCAGACTGTGGTACCCTAACAATGATAATACCACAGTTTCTGTTACAGTTTCTGCCAAGATTAAGGTACATGGTTTAAGCCATGCTAACCATAAATAACCGTTATTTCAATTTTAATTTTAAATTTTCTAATAATAATTTTCATGAGGATATTATCTTATTTTTCATTTTACTATCAACTTAAATGTTGGAACGAAATAAAAAAAATACTTTGGTTTACATTTTCAATTTTGACAATCGTCATACCAAAGGAAATATGACAAATTTGAAAATTTACAAAAATGAAATTATATTTAGTCTTTATAGTTGAAATAAAAAAAAAATTGCAACTTTCAGGTAATCAGAGAAAATTGGAATTTAAAGTACAGCGCCTGTTTCGTTATATGCCCCTTACCGAAAAATGCCCCTACTGAAAACATACCAGAAACTGTCAGCATTGTGGCAAAACTTCGCGCTGCACCAACTAATCGAATCCTCATACAAAACCGGCCAAATATGAGACCTAAGGAAAAAGGATTTATGGGTATCTGTGTTAAACCTTTGCATTACGATTACAATAGGGTAAATATTGTTTCAATGGACATTAAAACATGATATTAGCAAATAATGAATTTAATGAAACGAATTGTAAAAACTTGCAGGTTTTACAATTGATAGAATTTATAGAATTACACAAAATTCTGGGTGCAGTTCACGTGACTTTGTATAATGACACAGTAGGCACAGAAGCCGGATGTGTGCTCAAACATTATGTTAACAAAGATATTGTCACTCTGCTCCCTTGGCATCATTTAGACATGATATCACAACGTGAGATTCGCACAGAAGGATTGTTCGCTGCTCTGAACGATTGTCTCTATCGATCCATGTACTCTTTTGAATACGTTGCTCTTTTGGATTTGGACGAATTTATTATCCCCAAACATGGATTTTCGTTAGCTGATCTAATCAAGTAAGATTTTTGAAATATATAATTTATATGACATCTCCAAATAAACATTCCTATCTGACTTCATATATGAAACATTTATTAAGCACACAACATAATCATAATCACAAGCATAAAAAAGGCCATAAGTAACAATTATGTGCCAAATGGAATAATGGAGCATGATTTATTCGGATTTATCTGAAGAGAAAAGATTTAAAGAGAAATTAATTATTTTCAGGTTGCTGTCCACCCGAATTAATACAAAAACTACAGGGTCATTTTCATTCCAAAACGCATTCTTCTATTTGCAGTGGCCGGATGATTCTTACGTATTGAAAAGTCAACGAGCCACTGAGGCAGGCCTGATAACGTTACGTAAGACTCGTCGACGGGCGAAACTTCATCCTCACAAGCAACGCTCAAAGTATATTTGTAGACCTGATAACGTCATCGAAGCGGGCAATCATTTTATCTGGGAGTTTATCCCGGGTCATGGCACGGTCAATGTCCCGCCCGAAGCGGCAATTTTGCATCACTATCGTGTTTGCGAGTTCGGCGGGGACGATTGCATCAAATCACAGTCGGTTGTCGATCGAACGGCTTACAAATATTTGTACCGCCTCGCGGACGCTGTCGAACGCACGTGGAACGAATTAGCTGCCAAGTGTCCACTGCCTGATCTCGAGCTCAACCTGAGTTCCCCCAGACGCTTGCAAAATTATTTCCAACCTGTTTCCAGTAAAGGATGCAATGACAAAGCTATTCGCCATTTTGTCATGATTCTTTTATTTTGCTCTATCTTCTAAACTGAATGACTGAATTTTAAACTACGTTTAACTTTGGGCCATTTCCAGGGAAAATTTGAAAAGTTTATAAATTTGTATTCGTGTCGAAAAAAAATTTTTTTTTTTCTTAAAGTACTTGACGAGATAGGACGAAAACTCACTCAGCAGATTTGTTTCCTTATTATTTGTTTGAGTAGGATTTTTTTTAATTTAAAAAATTTTTAACTTTATTCACTCGTTTTAAAAATAAACTTAGATCATTGGTGAGGCACAATTTTGATGCAATTCAATTGTAATATAGTGTGCTTCCATAGGAATCAAGTCAGAGAACAAAATGTTTGATTCGCTGATAAGAAATTTAATCTTTAGTATTTTTTCCAAAAACCTAATATTTTAATTGAAGTCATGCATTTTTTAGTATCTCCATATTTATCAATTTTTTTATTTATTTATCAACCGTATCGAATAACACATGTCTGAAATTTTGATATGTTGTAGTACAGGATCCAAACTCTGATTGTACCAAATTTCATCCAATTGGGATGGGAAAGATTTTTTTTGGCAATCATTTTAAAATAGCTATTTACTACTAGTTTTAACTAGTGAGTTAAAACTAGTCCTTTTCAAAATTGGAAAAAAATCTGACTCAAACAAATAATAAGGAAACAAATCTGCTGAGTGAGTTTTCGTCCTACTTCGTCAAGTACTTTAAGAAAAAAAATGTTTTGACACGAATAAAAATTCATCGAGAATTCACTTTCAAATTTTCCCTGGAATGACCCTTTTATTTTTTATTGTTTTCTAGTTTTATAGGAATAAAAACAAAATTAAACACAGGAGAATCACCGTGATAAAGTTCTAACAAATGTTATTTTAAGAATAATTTTGAACTAATTGTTAAGAGTTTACGCTTATGCATTTTTTCGATGTACGGTTTATGGCAAGCATAAATATAGAGATATGTATGTTGTACCGTGGTGCGTCCTGGGTGCAATCGCCGAGGCCCGGGAAGGCGACCACGCACTAATATTACCTGAATATAAAAGGTGTAAAGAAATTTGTTTAATAACAAAACGGGTACGCGCAAAAAATGAACAAATTTTATTTGGTTTCCCTCATTATCAGCCACCAAAGGCATCAATAGAACGTAAACGAAAATTCAAGTCAATTTGGAATTAATAAACAAATAAACTCAAATAAAATATTGTCTTAATAATGATTATGAGTGAGAGCTTGATTAAGGAAAGAAAAAATTTGAAGAACACTTTTATCCTATCTCACGATGGTAACCCTAGTAGCCAGCTTTATGCGTAAATTTTGTGCAAACTTTACATAAATGCTATACACAAATTTTACGCAAATCTATCTCCGCAATGTCCTGAATTATTTGCGTAAATCCTCAAAATTTTAAAATTTTATCTAAATTTTGGAAAACCAGAAATCTTTTTTTAAATAGTTTATTAATGTAGTAAAAAATTTGTGGGAGGTTAACTATTTATGTAAATCATGCAGGACAATGCGGAGTTATATTTATACAAATTTTGTGTAAAATTGTTTACAGAAAATTGCGCTACCAGGGGACATCCTCGGGTCCGGCGGCGAGTTTCCGGTGAAATTTATTAAAAGTGGAACTCTTAAATTCCTCCCCCCTCCTCTTTAAGTATTATACTCCATCCCCTCCCCATTACTCGGAGAAGAGCCTCGACGAAAGAATTCCAAATTATCAAACCTAGAAATTGACCAGGTTAAGTATAAAAATATTAAATTTTGTGAACTTAGATCTGATTCAGATCTAATTTTATAAAGGAAGTAGTCCTAATTGGATATAATTTTATCAGATTTGATAAAATCATACCTGAATCAGATCGATATTCACCAAAATTATATTTTATTTAACCAGGTTAAATAAAAGTTCCAAGTTTGATCGAACCCGGAATTTTTTCCTTGGGCAGGACATATAAGGCAAGCTTACACGCCTGTCTCACTCGGCTGGGGCAGTATCCTTGGATCTTATAGAAAACGAACTTAATTACTGCTTTGAGAAAAGGTCATGTCGGTGCTGTACGAAAGCCTTTTATCAAAAAGAAAAATCACAAGTATTTTATAACAACATAGGAGAGTAAATTTGGTAAGAAAGATCTCATGCTTCATATGCCGGCACTTTTCAGCAGGCTCTTCCTCCGGGGGACCTGATTCTTTAGAGATAGATTCCGCCATCGGAGATGGACCTTCTCGGAGTCTTTCTAAGTCCAATTTCCCACCTAAATGAAATAATGTTGGAGTAATCCTTGTCCGTGTCGATTAGAATTAATGACGTATTGCAGTTCTTTTTCTACTTCGTACATGTGGGATAATACATTGGATACGGGGTAAAGAGCGTCTTTACAATGTTCAGTTACATAATCGTACTCTTAAAGGTCTAGGGCTCACCGGACTAGTCCGCCTATGGGATCTTCCTATAGTTGCAGAGTCCCTTCAAACTACTATGATTGCTTATCGCTGTGAAGTGATAACCTTCCTACTCTGGGGTACCACCTGCTGGGTTTGGGGGTTGCTTAGGGACAACCACCTGAGCCGAAATCCTTCGATGGTAGAAGAGCTGACTTCCAACAGGTTGCCGTTTTAATTTTTCTTTTTTTCAAGAGCCTGTGCATTCTGCCAGCACTTCTCACAATTTCAGTGGTTGCAGTTGTTTCAGGTATTGTCAAAATCACGCTCCTGACAAGCCCGACTCAGTGCCCATCCATTGAGCATCTCTGGCAAATCACTCAAGCTCCTATTCCGTGAGGTCGGAACAGCAGGCCTTTTCCCACACTCGGCACAGGAAATCTCCAGCTCTAGTCTCATCTCTCGAAATGATAATTTCCAATCTCTACCCTTTTGTCTTACTTGTCTGTCAGTTCCTATAGCAGTCCATTCCAGAGCATAATGAGACTCTCACCAAAATACCATGATACCAGGAAAAATTTCTCTTCTGGATAAGAAATTAAAATCTATCATGTTGCCATTTGGACCCGCTTGTGATGTGAATGAGAACAAGTTCGACGGGGCCAACGGGAGTGGCGGTGATACAAGCCTCAACTGATTGTGGTGACTGTGTGGGAGCACGGTTGGCGCCACCGGCTGAGGATGCCATACTCGATTGCTCCTCTCCGGGTACATGGGGGTATGGTGTAGTTGGGGCCGAACCACTTTCTCTTAAAAGTGGAGTACAGTAAAGCCTAGTCCAATTTATGAGTGACCTTGATAACCGTTCTAATATTACCTACCATGCACTAATATTACCTGAAAATATAATGGGTAAGGGAATTCATTTAATAAGAAAACGGGCTACTTAAAAAAAATAAACAGGTTTTATTTTTATAAAATAAGTTTACTTATGCTTCAAAGGGAATCGGGGTTTTCTCGGTGTCATCAGTACACCGAGGGCATTAATAAAACGTTAATGACTATTCTGGTCAATTTTGAATTGATGAACAAACAAACGCAAATAAAATGTTGTTTTAATAAATTATGAATGAGAGCTTCAATAGCGAAAGAAAAGATAAATTTCTCAGTAAGTGAAAAAACGGAGGAGGCATTATGACAAATCAACGCGAGAAAGAAGGAACAACACTTGCGATCCAGCACCCAATGGTGCCGGATCGATGGAAACTTCTTATCTCACGGTGGTTATCTCATCGTCGGGTCCGGCGACTTGTCCCCAGTCGGAGTGTCTATACAGAAGCATTTTTCGTATTCAGACGTCTGAATAGCACGGTGGTCATACTAACATATGTATGCTTGCTCGCGTTTGCGTCTCGAAATGGTTGTCGCTAAGTGGTGCCAACGTCGATCTTTCGGACAATCGGCCCAACGCTGGCGACGCCGCGCTCTGTAAAGCTGTATAAGTGAACTTTTCACTTATTCAGATTTAGAAAGCGGGAAATTGATTAAAAGTGACAGTTAAGAATGTTACATGTCACAATGCATGTATAAAAAAATAATTATTTTTGTATCTAATGTGAGTGTACCAGTAATGGAGAAAGAATTGATCATAATTCGTTTTTTGTAAAGAAGAAAAAAAAACTTTAAATTAATTTTCACCAACTCATATGCAATGAATAAGGAATAGGAAGAAAATAATACGGTTTTACTCTTCTTACTGGTATTGTCACTCTATTGTAATGAGTCGCATTTAAAAAATCATTTCGTGAATATCAATCGTGATCTTTATTGACTGCATTTGATCAAGATTAAGAATACTGCACCAATAAACAACAACAAACATTGAATATTTTTTTATTACAGTTATCAAAATTTGTCTGGTTTCATATATTTCTTCAATTTTTTGGTATACGTTTATTCAAAGAAAAAGTAATGACCTAAGCAGATTACAATTCAAATCATTAGCAAAATAATATTTTTATTATTGATATATCAATTTGATGTAATTTGAATAAAAAACTACATTCACATTAGAAAAAAACATGTCATTAGCGGTAATTGTATTTTTTATTAAAAACAAATTTAAAAAGTTTTATATTTCAGATATTTATTTAGCCATAAGAAATATTCTAACAAGTTAATTTTGATTCATTCTAGTTTGAACATGTAGATTTTTAATGTTCCTAAAAATGTTGGTTTTCATGTAATGTATTCAAAAAGTTTAATTGGTAAACTGCTAAGAAAGGTAAAAAAGCATTAATGTAATTACTTGAAAATATAATTTGCATAAAAAATTACACAAAAGTTGATAAAATTATGTAACAAACCTTGAAAATTGATTTTAAATGGAAAAAAAGATTCATTTTATTTCATGTCTAATCGAAAACAATAAAAGATAAAATAATAATAAATTATATCATTTTGAAATTGTCAATAAATTTTTGGATACATATCTTAAACGAAATCGTTTTTACATATGAGAAAAAATCGTTGTTAGTGTTAAGACATTTTGTACTATTTACGTTGTTAAACATAAAAATTGTAACTTGTTTTACGAATGAAAGAATTTTTGTTACGAAATAATACAGTTACAATTAAAATTTAAAAAAAAATTTTAAATAAAAAATTTTCAAGTGGGCATCGACAGTTTTTGTTCACATATTTAACAAAATTTAGACAGTAAAAATTGTTTTGCTAAAAAAATGAACCAAACTCGTTGTGACGAGAAATATTTGCTCGCATAGTGTATCTTGTATTCGACGGTATAAATGACGGATAATATTTTTCTACAAACAGAAATTCTTAAACTCTGTGTAGAGCTAAGGATACAAGCTTTTGTCAACAGCGTTTATTCAACTCTATACTTAGTTAGGCGTTATTTTTCACTGTAATTAACGCAATTATTTTACAAATTAAGTTTAAATTTCACAAAAGTCTAAACTAAAATCGCAATTACTACATTAGCCGTTACATAAAATATAATGTGCATTTACACAATGGTGCTCCTTGATTATTCCATTGTACCTTTTAGTAATTTACAGTTTCAAATTTATTGTTGACTTGAAGCTTACAGAACAATAAAAAACAATGCTTTGCGAACATGTTGATAAGATTAATAAAAATATGACTGATATGTACAAATTCATTACGCATGTATGAAATAACCGAACTGATTTTAATTCATTAAAACGCAATTCGCCACCGTTTGCTGTATGAGTTGTTAATCTCTATCAACGCCAGGAGATAAGTGTTTCTTTTATTTAAATAAAAAGTACTAATGTTAGTAGAATAAAGTAGAAAATGTTAAATCAAGTTTTTTTTTCGTTTAGATTCATCATTTAATAATAATTGAAAAATTATTACGGTTTAAAAATCTTCATCATAATTGTCAGCTTTACTAACAGCTCTTTTTTCTGAATTATTTTTTATATCAAAGTTAGCTGGCTTGGTACCGTTGATTATCAGATCATCATGGTTTACATCGTCGTCATCATCCTCGTCATCATCGTCATCTTCAGCATCAATCAGTAAATCTGTATCACTATCCAATGATTCTCCACTATCGTTACGATCAACCCGTTGACGACCTGACATGCTACCAAAAATACGCCTATGAGACATATCCATTCTTGATCCTTTACCAGCATCTACAAAATTAAACGTTTCCTAAAATACATGCTCAAATTTTGATTAAATAAAAAAATTGAAGTATGTTACCTTGGCTATCTTTCTCTAATTCTTTTTTCTCT
This sequence comes from Trissolcus japonicus, assembly GCA_030522925.1. Classification (NCBI taxonomy): domain Eukaryota; kingdom Metazoa; phylum Arthropoda; class Insecta; order Hymenoptera; family Scelionidae; genus Trissolcus; species Trissolcus japonicus. The sequence goes on along the minus strand of JAPYZS010000282.1, from coordinate 94,339 downwards.
AATTTTGGAGGCTCAAGGATGTTCATATTAAAAATGGATCCATTGCCTTCCATCATGCTTTCAAAATCAGCATCCTCGGATTTTAGTAACTCTAACTGTTGTTTCGTAGCCATTTGCCTAATGAAATAGTAAAAATAAATTAATTTATTTAAATACACCAGTTTTACTTATGTTAGTTCAAATGAAGCAAACTTTTTAGCAAGCCATACTTTTACGGTTGCATTTTACGCACACTTTTTAGCAAAAAATTCTTTGCTAAAACGTTTGCTTCACTTAAACCAGAGTAATCATAACATTCACCATAAATATATTTAAATAAAATTGCTGTCTACCGTTTAAATTTTACAGCATCATACTTCTTTTTACGGGTGCAAAAGATCATTTAAGATAAACAATGTGTTAATAAAAAAAAAATTTAAATAATGGGACAACGATCATCATAAGTTAATAAAAGTCACAGTTTCAAAAAGATTTAGGGTCACCTGGTGTAATTCAATTTATTTAGAATATCTTATTTTCTGTACAAGTTTATCATCTATCAATAGTTACACCAGGTGATCCTACTCAAAATTATTCGTTTTCGAAGAATTTAAATTGTAAAAAGCAAAGAATTTTTCACCTCGGGCTTCCAAGGCGAAATTATTTTACCTTTTTTCGAGACGATCCTGTTCCGCTTTCGCCGCATCGTCGTGCAGGTGTTCTAAATATGCAAGATAACGAAACTTTTGTAAGTAATCGTCATATAGTGCCCGCAGCTCAACTTCAAGTTTCTCGAACTCTTCCATAAACGCGGGTCTGACTTTTCGAAGAGTTTGCAGTCTCTTTTGGTTCCTCTCAAGCTCGTTTTTGCGCCTTTCTATTCTTATGTCGAGGTTTTGCTCACTTTCCTGTTTAGACACATTTAACAAATTATCTAATCTGACCTCAAACAAATTATACAGGATGATTCAAAAGTATAGTTAGTATTGTTATAGTTAACAATAGTACGGTTTTATGTCTGAGCGCTCGTCGATCACGAAACTGTTCTCTTCTCAGAATACAACCTTGACAAGGGAGCTACTTCGCTCCCTTGGGAGTTTCGCGAAAAGGCTCTTCGTGACCATCGGGTACGAAAAATATAATGTCAAACATAGGAGGTGGACACAAATTTTTTTCCGAAAACGAATTGTCAACCCGAGGCCAAGCCGAGGGCCTACCAAGGCCAACCTCCCTTGTTGACAAATACACTATTATTATATAATTCTTTAATTCTTTAAATAAAAAACAAATGCTCACTTTCACATTTTCTATCTGTTTTTTGGTATCTTCAATTTCCTTTTTTGTATTCAAGGTGGCTTCTTTCAAGGCCACCTCAATTTCAGAAGTATCAAATTGTCTCGCAACTATGGAGTTGCGTATCTCTCGTAGATCCACCTCTCGTCCTAGCAAATCGAAAAGTGTCGCTCCCGTGACTGTCAATTGACTTACAAGTTGCTTCGTTGATTTCAGTTCGTTAAGTCTCTCAGAGATTTCTACATTTGATATTTCTCGACTCTCAGTCCGCACGGTGGTATCGCCACTTTTCGTGCTTTTCTTCTGAGCCTCGTACAACAAGGTTGAAATTTTCAAAGCTTCTTTTACAGCATACCCATCCGCTTGGTAAAGTTTTTTCGTGTTTAATTTGATGTTCGCCTTTAGAGCCTAAAAAAATTTAATAACGAGACATTTTTAAATTTCATCATGAAATTTGTGACATAAGATATTAGTCACAAAATAAATATCTTTTAGTATAAAAGATAAACTTTTTTTTTAATTTTTGGAATAAAATTCTTTTACTAGTCTGATGGATCCATAAATGCGAGTTTGATTTAAATATTTCACTCAGAGAAAAAATTTCATTGGAGCTATAAAATTTTAATTAAATTAAATAAACTTTTTTAGAATTTTAAATAAAATTTAATAGTTTCAACGAAATTTTTTTTCTCTGAATAATAACTCTGATCAATAACTGAGTGCGTGGTAGCCTTCCCGGGTCACGGTAATCGCGCCCGGAACGCATCATGTTACAAGTTGTATTCAGTTACTCAAATTTAATTTTGATCTGAGTATGAGCATACTATAAACTCGGCAACACTGCGTATTAATTCGATTCGTTCATGTTCTGTGGAATGATCAGTTGGGATGTCAGCGTCAGCATCAAATCTCTTCACCAACCAAACTAGAATCTCAGCTACGAGTGCGAAATTGGGACTTCGAAAATTTATTAATGATATTTTGCGAGGATAATCCAGAACTCTCATCATTTCCGTAAAATCTAAATATAAAAAATATTGATAATGAATTACACGATTAACAAATCAAAATTGAAATATGTATTTTCCAATTAAAAATACAATTACATCATCTTTTTATGAACGTAAGAAAAATTACTCACTTCGCAAATCTCGGTATGACATTTTGTTATTTTTTCAAGTATACATTGAATGAACGATCTTTTTTATTTTCTTCTCTTTAATGGTTATGAGGAACTACAATCGAATGAGCGATATACATTTATGTTGACACTCGTCATTACACTATGTTGTCATGGCAACGTTTAACTGTACAAAAGTCGGTAAAGTTCTGCGGTTTTTTAATTCAAATTTGAGAACTAATGTTTAAAAGTTTATAATATCAATTTGTTGAATAAAGAAAAATCTTCTGATTCAAATATTTATTCATCGTTTTATTTACAAAACCATAAGAACTATACTTAGTTGACTAAAAATCAACAGGCTTGGCAGGTCTTCGATCCTGTTTGGTATTGGATTTTATTCTTTTTACGAGCAATCTTTCTCTACTGGCTTTCAACTGACGTTTCCGCAACATTTCTGCAGTCTCCTCTGACATGGGAACAACACCCGAACTTTCAGCTTTTCTTATGAGATTTCGTAATTTTTCCAAGGCGTCTGCCAAATTGAGTTGCTGAGACCTCGTAACCTCCGATCTTACGATTAAGTATCCTTCTTTGTTAATTCTAGTTTTATTCTGAAAAAATACACATTTTTATTAAAATATTGTCCAATGATTCTTCCAAACTTGGATATGAGAATATACAATTTAATTAATCAAAGATATACCTGCTCTACAAGCTTTTCTTTTATTTCTTCTGTAAGCCAAGATGCTTTCTGAACTTGAAATCTCAAATCGACTTTGGTGTTTACACGATTCACATTTTGTCCTCCTGGAGCACTGCTGGTTGAATATGTGATGTCTACTTCATCAATTGGTATGTATCCAGAAAATTTGTCCGTTTTTTCGGCAACCTTAACAATCAAGATAATTAATAATTAATTATATATTATTAAACTGTTAAAATCTTCAAACAATTAAAAGTTCTCTATATATGTGTACTATCTTTATTTTAAAAAAGAAAAATGAAATTTATTATTAGCAACAGTTCGTTAAAATTTATGACAGTTCGATTAAACAAGAAATCTAAAATAAGCATTTTAAGAGAAAACTAAAAGTCGTAAATGTTTTGAAATTTGACTTACAAATTTTGGTGTGAACAGTTGTAAATTACTTTTTGGATACAATTTATCAAGGGAATATGCACTTTTGTAACAGTAAGCTCGTTCGAGACCGGATAACAAATTCGATACTGTAAGATGCTGCTTGAAGATTCTTAAATATTGGTTACTTATAATATTCATTTTCTATTATTTTTTGTAACTGCCACGCAAAATGATTTGTTTTGCTTACAAAAATCGTGGGAACAACCGACAAAGAAAGGTTAAGTCCGCTAGCACAAAGTTTATGATTTTGATTGTTCCCAACCGATAAAGAAGATTTTTAATTTGTCGACTTATTCTTATTCCTAAAATTTTCAAATCTTAATTTCTATTCCAAAATTTCAATTTTCTTAAATTCAAAGTTGAAAAATTATCTATGATAATTTCAAATTAAAAAATGGCGAAAATTAACAAACATGGGTAAACAAATTATAAATTCAAATAAAAAATAAGATTGACATAGAAACACAATTTGTTTTTATCGCAGTGACAAGTTGTTATTTTTTATAATCTATTTGTACATTTTTTTTATCAAAATAATTATGCAAGACAATACAAATTCATAAACATAACGGTACTGAAACTCTGAAACAACAATAAATGCAAAACGTGAAATTAAGAAAAAAAAATAGATATTCACAGCAACGTCAACTAATTACTATTATTTCCCTTTGTTTTCTTTTTCTATATGTTTGAACTTGGCTTCTAATTCCTTGGAGTACGAATCTAACTTGTAGGCAGCCTGTTCCAATTTCGTGACACTATCATCGATCTGGTTGATATAATCCAAAACCGGTTGCAATTTTTTATACTTTTGATTCAACGAATTAAGCGATTGATTGACATTCATCGAGATTGTTTTTAGTTCGGTGTATTTAGCAATGGTCTCCTTGTTGAGTCTCTCGAGGAGTCGATAGTCTGCATGCGTCGCTGTCAACTCTTCCTGAAGGTACTCGCTGGTTTTTTGAAACATCAAGTTCGCAAGTCGACTCAGGTTCGGGTCATGTGGATCCAGAGCTTCAAAACTGCTGGTGCTTGTTGACAACGTCGTGCCCCTCTTTGGCGAATCATTTCTCAAATCTTCATCAATTACCTGGTTGTCAACCGGCTCGTTTTGTTCCTGATTTGACGATTCCTCTGACATCATTGTTCAACTTTTATTTTGGATTCACCAATTGTATTCTGAGAAATCAAAACAAAAATAAAAATATAACAAATATGATTAATTTGACTTATAATTTTTAATGAACAGAATTAATCCATCGAAGATTTCGTATTTACAAATTTTTAATAGGTACAAATTTGATTGTCCTTACATTGTTTGATCCCTTCAATGGCTATGAGGAAGTGTATCGTCAGGACTAGAAATAAGTTCCTTACATTTACAGTTGAAAGATATTGTTTGTCAACAATGTGTTGCTCCGAAATGTCATCGATCAGCTGTTCCTCGACAATGTCAAAAATAGAGAGAACTGACTCATGAGAACTGACATTTCAATCCTAATGCCGCATTTCTAACATCTCATTTACGATTTTAAATTGAAATTTGTTTTTAACATCTGCAAAATTTAACGACTTGGTTATTTATCTATAATTAGGAAGTTATATTATTTTCATTTTTTTTAATTAACAAAAAATTGATCATCGGATATTTAAAATTCCCCAAATTTCCCTAGCCAGTAATATTACTCCACACATCCATTGTTTGATTATGACAGGTTATGTTTTCGCGGGGTAGCCGCGCGAGCCAAGTAGCTGAAAAGTAGATGGAAAAAAAATTATTACTATATAAAAAAATAAAAGTTGTATTATTTCAAAAATGGAGTTAGTAGTAGCAAGTGTGAATCATATAAAATTTGATATCGAAGTGGCTCTCGAGGAACAGCATGGAGCACTTTCTTTACCTTTCACCGGGATGGACAGTGAGTGAAAACAATTTGTTTACAGTGTGCACCGATTTGATTGCATTTTAAAGACAAAAGTGTTTCTTGTTTCTTAAACTTATTTACATTTTGTAAACGATTTTTTAAGTACAATCTCATCACCATATTATTAGATCAGTATTATTTCATTAATCATACAAAAATACCATTCCAGAATCTACATCCGCAGTGTGTCAATTTTATCCCCAAGGATCGTGCAGCAAAGGTGCAGCCTGTCCATTCAGACATGTTCGAGGTGACAGAACAATTGTCTGCAAACATTGGCTTCGTGGTCTGTGTAAAAAGGGAGACCAATGTGAATTCTTGCACGAGTATGACATGACCAAAATGCCTGAATGTTATTTTTATTCCAGATTCAGTAAGTAGCATCTCACGTCTCTTTATTTTTCATTTACTCAGTATTTTTGTTTGGATCTGATAATTCAACACGTTTTAATGTTTACAGATGCGTGTCACAATAAAGAATGTCCATTTCTACACATTGACCCTGAAACGAAAGTGCGAGACTGTCCTTGGTACGACAGAGGATTTTGCAGACACGGTCCACTATGCCGACACCGACATGTTAGACGTGTGCTATGTATGTCTTATCTGGCAGGTTTTTGTCCTGAAGGACCAGCGTGTAAATTCATGCAGTACGTAAAACTTGTATTATTCATCTTTTCTAGTTTTCTAATTTATCTAGTTATCTAATTTATTATCATTAATTTTATTATATTGATTTTATTATATTTAATTTCTAAATATATGTCTTAATTTATTATTTTTTTAATTTCAGTCCCAGATTTGAATTGCCAGCAATCCAAGATACTCAACCGAAAGAAGGCAAGAAAGTGATGATAACTTGTCACTTTTGCGGAGAAACCGGCCACAAAGCCATATATTGCAACAAGTTACCGCCAGATATGCGTGACATGCAGTCTCGGCAGGACATGGATCCAAGTCACCACATGGGAATGCACAACGGCCCAGTTTCGCGCGGACCTCAGAAACCATTGGAGGAAGTCACGTGTTACAAATGTGGAACCAAAGGCCATTATGCGAACAAATGTCCCAAAGGACATCTTGCATTTTTGAGTCACACTGGTAACACTGGAAATAATAGCGGTGCGCCTAACAATGATATCAATCAAAGCCCCAACTTCAGGAGATAATGCTAATGTGGCTAAACATTTTGTAAATATAATCGTCGAGTTAACCTGATGTCAGAATCTGAAGTTCCAACATTTTTTGCAAAGTAAAATTAAACTTTTCCTTTTCTTTGGAAACATTCCAGAGGTTGAAATTCGCATATTATTTTGAAATAATAATAATTTTGTCCTAATTAACTATTTAACAGAAAATAAAAATCGAATAATTTGAAAAAATGTTGGAAATTTGCAAACAAATATGAATAGTACCATGTAAATACAGTTTATTCATCGATAGTCATAAGAAAGCTAGCTGTAATTGGTCGATGTAAAATTTTAAAGGGAACTCCTGTCGTTCCAAAATGAAAAAAAAAGTAAATAAATTTTGTCTTGATTTTTTAACTGGTGCATTTTCGTACGAATCCAAATAAATTTTTGAGAGATACATTTTTATGTTGTCAAGTTGTCAGTTTGAATTTGAATTGTTTCATCGCGTTTTGTTGTTTTGGTTGACAGAATGACAGGGCGGGTCAAAATTTGAAAGCTCAAACAGGCCGTGTGTACAAAGTTTGTGTATGTATTTTTATTTTGATTTAACTAAAACTTTATATTTTTTGTTTCAACTGCGCCACAAAAATGTTGCCATACTTCGATCAAAGATCACGAATCACGTTATTCAATAAGCCCTTCAGTAGTCTGACGAAACAACGGTCAGACGGCAGGATAATGTTGTCCGATTCCTGCCTGGACATTAGAGCTTGGAGCTCGTTTCCTTCCGAGTACACTAAATATTTTCAGCAACAAGTCGAAGAAAATTATAACGTGAGATTTGTTTCTCTTGTTTATCAATTTTTAAATTTAGGTTACATTTTTCATTTATACGATTTCTCAGCTCGGCAGAATTATACCGCAAAGTGCAATAATCGACAGTATCAAAAGTTTTCGACAAAAATCATTGGATACTACATACGATTTTGGTGACTACAAATCATTTTCTTTTTCGTCTGAACAAAAATCAATGTCTGACAAGGTAAAAATGTTGAGATGAAAGGAATCAGTACTTCTTAACTTCATAAGTAGATTAATTTGACATATTCAATTAAATTTTTACAGATGAGAAAAAGCAAATCAGAATATTCAGTGGATGAATTTTCTAAAATTGAGTACATTGAAAAATCAACTTCTCCATTTTCATTTGCAAACGAATCAAATTTGGATTTTGATAGAACCGAGTCAAATAAAAGCATTGGTAATTTTTTCATTGATAGAGTTATAAAAAAATTATTTTCTCGGATAATTTGTCTAATTTAATTTTCTACTACAGTTCAACAAGACGCTGCTATTCAAGTTAGTTTAGGAATGGAAGTGGAATCGGAATTGGTTGGTTATAATAAAACTAGCTGATCAATTGCAAAAAGTATAAGAGCATTAGGAAATTGAATAATGATTTTAGGATCTCATAACGGAATGTCAAAGTTTCAAACAGGATTGTCAGGATGACAGGCACTCGAAATCCTCCTGCACGCGATTGGAATGCGAAAGCATGTCCGATAGTGATTCTCATTCATATTCCTGTTCAGAACTAGAATATTATAAAAAAGAGTACGGATTGCTGAAAGAGAAATTCATTCAACAGGAATCTACGATTCTCGCATATAACTGTGAATTAGATGTAGGGTTTTCTTAATTTGTTTGTAAACATTTGTTGTAAAATAATTTTTCAACGTTTTAAATCATTCCTCTTTTATAATTTGAATTGCAGGTCAAAAATAAGGATATCGAAGAATTAAAAATGAAAAATGAAGAATTGCAGTGTATCATGGAAGAACTTGAGTATAAGAAAAATAGCTTGCAGTCACAAATCCAAAAAATGAACGACGTTCATCTGAAAGAAATTCGCAATTTGAAAGATGATGTAAAAAAATCAAACATTGAGGGAAAACAGATAAAAAATAATTTAACTTAAAATGACTGAAATTTATATTGAATTTTATGGTAGTTTCAGGATAAAATATCAAATCTTGAGGATCGTCATAAACATTCGAAAAACGAGATGGACAAGTTGTACCGACAAGTCGATAGCTTAGAAGTAATTTACAAAACAATTTTTTTAAATTAATGTTTAACAATGTTTTTGTTCCTTGATTAATTAATTTACAGTCAGAAAATAATGAAATGCAAGCGATATTTGCAAAGAAAATAAATGAGTTGCAATGCAAAGTGAATGAACTGCACAAGAAAAACGCCGAGACTGCAAAAATATTGAAAGAACGGAACGATGAGTGCGAAAAAACTTTGAACACTCTGAGCCAGAAGGAGGTATTGAAATTTTATTTGTGTTTAATCTGCAATTTTTTAATTTCAACTTTGTGCGTTTTTTTTTATTTTAGAAAGAAGTTCGTAAACTGAAAGAAGAATTGAAATCAGCATTGATCAAGTTACAAAAAGTGAAAAAAAAGAAGCATTACATCTTAAACCCAATAACGAATGATGATAATTCAGCACTTCTGCCAGCAATGTACTTGAGTGAATTCGCAACGAAGTCTTACTCGTCTGTAGATGACTCTAGTGAGGATGAAGACTATCAACAGTCAAAACATTTGAGACACCACAAGCAGGGTGAAATTATTTGCTCATCTCAATTCATCAAAATTCTTTCCAAACCCTTATTCAACAAATTTTTACTTTTTAATTCACTTCAAAAAAATCAAAAGTTCTGTTTGAATTTTCGTTTAGAAAATAATTTAATTTTGAACATTTTAATCAATTATATGATTTGTAGAAAAGCATCCAAAAGTAAATCAAGACATTACCGGAGATGATGGCCATTCTCTTGTCGGCATTGTGGAAAATTTCAATGACGGGAATATAAATTACGAAATTCTAGAAGTGACAAATTATTTTTATCAGAGAAACTGAATTTTTCATATCCATCAATGTTATATTATATTATTCTGTCTATATCAACTATTTTTGTTTTCAGATAAACGATGATCAATTAGAATGCATCAAAGGTGAAAAGAGAACTCAAATTTCTTCCAAATTCACGATCAAAACGTTTTTTAACTACAAATTAATCGTTGAATAACATTTTATAGCCAATACTCAAATTTCAAATGTCAGTTTCGGCGACCATAATCTAAACGAGAGAAAAACTGTAATTGGACATGTGGGTCAGTTAAGAAACAAACAAATCATGACGTTTTTAAGTAGTCAAATTCATCACTTGTTTGATGGAAGATTATCTACTAACATTCAGCAGGAATCTGAACAGACACATAAATTAATGTCAATGCTTGAAAGTAAATTTTCTCTTTGATTTCATTTTTCTTTCTAATACAAACTTTCAACCAGTCGTAACGTGGCTTACATGAATTATTAGAAATTGTTGAAACAATGTTTCATTCAGTTTCGTTCAATTATCAAAACTTAAATTTTTTCGTTTCGTTTTCAGAATACAAAAATGAGAATAAAGATTTGCAACAGAATTGCAGGGAAAGTATACAGGAAGTGCGCAGTCTTCAGGAGCAGTTGAATCGTTTTATTGTAGAAGTGGAAACAAAGTCTGAGGAAATTGTGCGATTTCGCAGAGAAAGTGAAAAAAAGAGTGAAGAAATCGAAAAATTGACTAAGCAGCTGGAAAGCTTTGCAATGAAGGACGATATGACTGAAAGCTGCAACAAACTGAGAGAAGAAAGTTGCAAATTGAAGGAAGAACTTTTACAAGTCACGTCTTTTTTGAAGGAGCAGCAAAAGGAACAGCAAATTTTCGAAGAGAGTTTTCACGCTCGGGAATCAAAATTGGAGTCGGAAATTGATGAGTTGAAAACCAATCTTTCAAGAATGAGCGTTGAAAAGGAACAACTCGAATCGTCACTTAATTCAACCCTGTCTGAATCCAAAGCCAAGGATTCACAAATTCAACAGATGTCGAAAAAATTGAAACAGCTTGCAGAGATTAGTAGCAAAGTAGAAAAATATGGAGAAAAGTAAAATTACACACGAATTTAATATTATTCTACCTACCTATTTATTCATTTTTAACAGCATTACATCGATGAATATTTTTATTATTTCATTTTTATATTATTTTTGAATTTACATTTTTTAAATTGTGTAAAATGATTTTAGGATGGACCTGTTGGTTGAGGAAAATAGGAGTTTGCAACAGGAAAATCAAAGGAAACTGAAGATGTTACAGGAGTGCAAAGAAAAGATAACTGCTCTAACTGAAATTAAATCAGTGAAAGAAAAGTCCGACGAAGCTACGATTATTAATCTTAAATCGACCGCGGAATCACAAAACTCAAAGATCAAGGAGCTGGAAGAACTGGTGTCGACATTGAGTGGCTTGAACGAGGAATTGAAAACTGAGAAAAATGCGACAAACCACCTCTTAAGCATTTACCAAGAGATTGCCAAGGTGGATGAACAGAAGTGGAATCTCGAGGAGACATTAAAGTCACTCAAGGCTCATCTGACAAAAGACCAGAACGAGAACAGGAAACTTGAAAGCGAATTGAACCAGGTGGAAAGGGCAAACGAATCGATCAAGAGGGAAATAAAAAATCTGAAAGAGAGGATTGTTCAGCTGCGAGATTTGTTGTTGAAAAAATCCAACGACGAGACGCCTTTCAATGATGTCTTCGATCGACTCAGCAATCAAATAACTATACTCCGAAAGAGGTGTTATTTGAATGACGCCGAATGCGACGAATTTAGAGAAAAGATGAAAGAGAAGTTACTTGTCAATCAAGTACATGAAACATTGGTTTACGAATTTTCAAATTAGTTTCCGATTTAAATATTATTTTTAATTTTTGTTTTTCTTTATCTATCCAGGTTGAAAAAATTAACGTGGAGATTCAGTTTGATAGTATACTGTCACAGAAGATGAAATCAGATGAACAAATAAAGATTTTGAATGAAGAATTACAGGTCAGTACAAAAAAGAAATAAAAAAATTCATCAGAAAATAATAAAATAATTTTTATTATTGCAAAAAAATAGATCAAAGAAAGCCGGTATAATGAAAGACTGAAGAGTATGCATAATCAATATTTGAATCAAATGACTGAAATCAGGAAACACCATAATATTGCAATTGAAACTCTCATGAAAAAATACGAAGAGCATCAAACAAATCCACGATTACTTTTGGAAAACAATGAATGGTTCAAGGTACATAAACTTCCATTTATTTTAAGTTTCGTATTTTAATTAAAAACGAATATATGAAACCATATATGCAAGAAATATATTATTCTATAAATTTTCACTTTCAGGATGTTGCAACTCACGACTTAAAAACACTCTACAAACGTTTGAAGAAGCATTTGAGATCAGAAATGGAAAGTGATACGGAGGAATCCATGAAGTGTTCTGATAAAAGTGGTTCCGATCTTGAAAACATCATACAAAAATTGCAGCTGGAGCTTCAAAATAAAGGTTCTCAACGTCTCAATTTTTAAGAATCAAAATAACATTTTCAACTTGATTATCAAAATGTTACAAAATGTTATGTTTTAATTAAATTTCATTATTTAATACGAATTCAGTCAGAGAAAATGAAGTCCTCAACAATAAGTTGGTGCATGAAGAAAAGATCAATGATCATTTGATGGAAAAGATGCATGGCAAGAAGCAACGCGCCCTTCACAAGTTGGATAAAAAACATAGTCGTACGAGCATTAAAAGTTGTGGTTCTTCCGTAAAATCAAACTACAGTTCAGAGTACAGTGAATCAGATAGAAGTCATTGCAATTCAAAACTAAACAGGTACAATACAGTTATTTTCAAATTAATAATCGTTTTATGATACGAAATTCATGACTTTATATTTTCGTAGTTACAGAAGTGCTTCAAGCGCAACTCGTAAAAATTATAATAAATTGTCAACAGGTTCAGCAATTAATCGTGTAAGTAAAAAATTGGAAAAAGTTCATCCCTCAGATTTCTTTCAGACTATTGTTTAATTATAATTTTGAATTTGAATTTATTCTATATTATTTCGTTCTTCAGATAAATAATACAGAAAGTTTCGTCCGAATGGCAAGCAGTAAATTGCAAGAGCTTGATACTAATCACTGAACGAAGTCCGATCAAAGAGTCTAAGATGTTAAAAGCTTGTAACGCGTTTAAGAAAAATTGATACAGACGGCCGATTATTGAGTGCTCTAAACCTTTTATATGGTTATTCAATTTTTCTTTAGAGACATTTACTCATCCTAAGTACACGATAAGACCTTGTCTTAGCTATACGTTTTTTTTTTAATAATAAAAACAATCAGTCCGATAATGAATGTTGGTTTCTTTGTACGTCCATTTATTTCAAAATAAAAAAGAACATATTTCGAATCCGTCACAATTATACATTGAAGCAACAAGATACCTTTCAGCATACGTACTTGAGATTCAATTTTCTCATACTTATATACAAACACCATTTTTGCATCGCTACAATTGTGTTGGTTTCTTAACTAATTTGTACACATTGTCTCATTAGTTACAAAACGATACATCCCATTACAGTCTATATTTTAAATGCTTCAGCTCTGTCTCCTTATCTGTGTATGACTTGCGTCTAATTACCACTTTTTATCGCAACTGTTAAGATGGATCTCTGCTAGAAACAATTTTAATTGCTGCACTACAAAATTTTTGCATTTAAAAGTGTTGAAGTTATTTATATTTTGTTTTATTCTAATTCGAAAACGAAATTATTTCTATAATAATTGTTATTAATTGAATAAAAAAATGATTCATAGCTATGTATACTTTTATATTTGATCATTATCATAATGATATGTTTTGTGACAAGTAACAATTACTATTATGTACAAATTGTTAAAAATAGTGGCAAGTTTCACATTCTTTTACATGTATCAATAGTTTTTTTTTCTAGCAGAGTGTTTTAATGATGATTTTTCATCTCGCAATAAGTCAAGGCAGAAACAGATAAGCGAACAAAAGCCCTGCCCAAGACTAAACATTTCAATTACTTTTGTTTGTATGAGAAAATGTTTTTAACCGCTACATATTTCGTATTATATATATGGTTGTCCCAAAAAATTGACAATCGTTTGTCTTTCACCATGCAAAATATAAGTTGTATAACAAACTAATTCGCATGACAATTATTTGAATGTAAAATTTTATCACGATTCGCATTCATCTATTTTCATACCTACGTAACATATATTTACAATCAACAGAAGTCTGAATGCAGAACAAAACATTTTTATTGAAACAAACTCAATGACTCGTTATTTTCAATCGGTGATGAACATTCAATAGAAATTTTTGTTTTGAACAAAGTGAGCTAAATTGTATATCAGAGTTGCAATATTTTATACCGACAACATTTAGCACATAAGAGAAAGATATGTTCTATAGTTTACATAAAAAAAATATCGATCATCTGCTTAGTAGCAATTGCGACGAGTGCTAGCATTTTTAATAATAAAGAATATTGTACATTAAATACAGTATTCGACAAATTTACACAGAATAACGAGTCTGATCGCAAACGACGGTCACAAAACTCGAGGATAAATTATTCAATAAAAGACGCTCCCTTGGAACACAAATACATATAGCCTTTTATGTATGACGAACATTTTGATTTTAAAATTAATATTTTACAACGGGAGAGTCACTTTACAAATTGTTCAATCGACAGAATAATCAATGCAAACTTGTTATCAGTTATGTCGGAAACGAGGTTTTTCATAACGTCGTACTTTTTATTTTGTTTTTATAATTTTTTGCATGAATTTTTGTTGTTGCTCAAATTGTACATTCATTTATACCATATCAAATTGTCCAGTTTTTTAATCAATTTTTCGCTATACGATAAGTAGAGTTACATATTAGAAATTTCTTTAGGTTGACTTGTTCAAAGTAATCATAGTTTAACAAATGAACGAAATTGTCTCATCTAAAATTTATTTTACTTGTATAATTGTTTCATACAAATATGCAAATCGCAACTTGATTTAGTTTGAGGAGTATAATGTCAGTTACAAGTGAAGGTCTGCTACTATTTTAATATTTAAGATTGTCTACAATTTGACTACTTGAAGTATTTTCACGTTATTAAAATTTTACATTTGCAAAAAACAGATTTCGTTTACAATTTTGTTTACATAGTATATCCATTTTGACCCTTACTTATTTCATGGAATAAACAATTAACATAGGATGTCATTAATAATATAATCATACGTGACTAGTAATCATCAATATCGCCGTTTATATATAAACCTCAGCAATACGACAAAAATAATTTTGTTTTGTTGCACTTCATCAATAAAAATCTAAAATTCCATTTATTAAAGATGATGTAAATATTCATGGTAATTTGTTTATCACTCATTCAATAAATATTGACGTGTTTACAAGTCTAATTTTTGGAACTTTAAGAAAACTAGCTTAGTCTAAGTATTTAAACATGATTGAAATAAATTTTCTTTGGATAGTCAAGTTCGTTCAATAGTGTGATATAGTTACTAGTTATCAAATAAACTTAATTGACTGTACAATTTAAGGCAAAAGACGGATGTTGAGTTCAAATGACGGTTTTTTTATTATTCACAGCAATATGAAAATTGCTCGAAATGATTTTGATAGTTTCTGGAGCACAATAAAAACTGCGCTTGAACTGAACATGTTTGTTTCCGTCCGTAGGTTCTTGAAAGAACTAGTCTTGATTTTTGTTTTCTAATTAATCATACAAAATCGACGACGTCTTAAAAATAGTGCACTCTTGTCAATACAATTTTGATTTTGTACTGTTTCAATGTGTTAGTAAATCAATTCATAAACAGCTTCATAAACGTTAAATAAATTATATTAATCGAGGCAGCGTATCATCACCTGTGTTTAAGTAACGTTTATAAAACAACGCATGTTGTGTTAGTGAGACATTTTTTTTCAAACGACGACAAATAATTTCATTACAAGTAACTTAATACTTACGACGGAAATTAAATTCGAAGACAAATTTAATCGCGAAATCACATATTCCGATTTGCTTTTAAAACATTAAAATGCAATATTCGCATACGGAAAGTTTGACTGTGACCAAAGATTCATAGGCCATTTATTGTTCATGGCTGGAGATTCATTCGCGCAAATTTTTTAGTTACCACGTTAGTTCTAAATTAAAAAAAAAAAACAAAAAACACATTTTTGATGCTTATTTTTGGAAAATGATACACAGTTGTACAAAATATCAGTTGCGAATGTGAATAAAGTGTCACTGAATGAAATGTTTGTGCCACTTGGTGAACATTTTTTAATGGATTGAATGATTTATTAATATTTTGCGCACAAAAATTGAGGGGTCGCTAGCAATGCGTTTCGGTGCTTAAATGACTCTTCAATTTTCGTGCAGAGTATAGGTACAAAATAAAACAAGAATGAGCGAGAAAGAAAGAGAGAGAGAGACATTAGGAAAGAATTATTTTCAATGAAAATACAAACGTCCGAGGGACAATATATACCAAAAACGAAGAGGTGCATTATTGATCTACACACGAGCCAAAACCAAAGGTGTTGCCAAAACAAAATATCCGTTCATTAAAAAAGCGACTACGATTTTAACTTTTTTACAAGCCACATGAAACAAAGCGTGCGGGAAGCAGAGATCGGAATAAGAAACAAGGACAGTATGAGACCATCATGTTTCATCAATCTTAGCATTGCGTGGGGGTTTAATTTAGTTCTTGTCGGGGCAGTTTTCATGAAACATCTTGACGGGAATATAAACTGTCTGCGGTATTGGGATGCTACAATTGTTTAACAATGACGATCGCTTTAAACAAGAGCTTTTAACTGTATCACAGAAACACGAGACTTGAGACAGAAGACGAGGATAGCAAGTAAACGGAACCAGAAGGAGATGTAACCAAGCATCGAAAGAGCAGCGAGGATGGCCAATACGAAGTTGAATAGCACACGGTGAGAGCGTCCAATAACATCTATCGCAAGAAGAAGAATAAAGAACGTGGTACTTTCAAATCCTGCTTATTGGTTTTGAACATATATAAACACGTGTGTCAGATATCTTTCATTCCATGAATCACCTTCAATCTGTAACTTCGTTTTTAGCATACATTGTCGGCAAGTAGTCATTCTGAGTGGTCTTTTATGCGGAACGTGTGGATTCGGAAATGACGGCACATCTGACGAACCTGCGGACAAAAATATCATTCGCATAAATAACACTACAAAACATTTTTATTCTTGGCATATATAGCAGCGACCAAAATTTACTCACCACGCATGTTCCGTAATGTATGTGCGCTGCCAATGATATAAACGATATGAGATATACAAGTTTTAAATCGAAATAAGTTGGCAACACCAATGACGAGAAAGCTCCCAGAGCGACAGGAAGTAAAATCCATGGCATGATCTCGCACCTAGTATTGCTCATCTGAGACACTATCAGACGACACTGGAAAAATCAATGTTTCCATTAATGAAACTTTCTCAAAATGGATACTTTTTTAGTTGCAAAGATAAGCGTAAAATTTAATACTCACACAAATATTGGAAAATATTGTTCCTATGCAAAAGAAAATAATTCTCGGGTCCTTTTCAAGGATGTTGGTTGGTGAATGTACCACCCAAAAAGTAGCGACCACAAAAAGCACCGTCAATGGCACCAATGGCCTCACAGCCTCGGGAAAAGTTCGCATTTTCCCTGTTTTATCTCTGTATGATCTGCAAGCATTTCATAAAATGAAAATTCATTTCTGACTTGGTAACGAGTTTTTGTCATCATGACTTACTTATAAATATTCCAGAGTACAACGGGCAGATTGGATACGAGGGCGCTTACATACAACAGCGTCTCTAACATTATACCCGCCGTCAAGCCTCCGGGTAGCTCGAATTTCCAGGCCTCGTGGCCTCCAAAGCTCGTTAAAATAAATACAAGAATTGTAGCCTGAATCAAAATCATAAATAAAAAAATTAGTTGAATAAAAGTTGATTGATGTTAATAAATCATTGAAATTGACTTAGAATATTTACGTACCACCATGGACGCGTCATATCCCCACGGTAAAAACAATACACCAGTATTGTACTTTTCCCAGTGGCTCAAGTAAAAGTTAACAAAAATGTTCCATAAAATAAAGTACATTCGTAGAGGCGATACACTGTACTGGCTCGACCTGCCGAATACAGAATACATGCAAACAGTGATCAACATAGCTGTCCAACTGTCCAGCCCGTGATCAAACAGCTCTCCCAGTGGACCTGATGTTTGAGTGCGTCGAGCCTGCTTGCCATCAATTCCGTCTGCAAACGAGCAATAATTCATTCGGAATTATGTTCGCGAAACTCGAGCGCTTTATTAATTATATGAAGCTGCGGATTGATTAATTACCTAAGGTGTAAGCCATAAATATTTTGAACGCAGCAACTGCAAAGACCCATTTGGGTATAGGTGGATATTCCGGATGATCATCGTTGGATGCATAAAAGTAGTAGTCGAAATAAGCAAACATGATAAAGTTAATTGCGGTGAATAAAAAGCCGGAGAATGTTAAAACATTGGGTGCCACCCATTTTGGACAGTACTGCAACAGAAAGGAAAAAAATAAGATTCAACGTGAATTCAACTCGCAGCTTTTAATCAAAGTTTTCTTCGAGTCATAAATAAAGAAAATGTATTATTAGTTTCGAAACAAGATTCAAGTCTTAAATGTGTCAAACTTTGTTACTGAGAGAAAAAAAAACGATATAAATAAAACGATGATGATAAACATTCTACGTAGTCAATTGTTGAAATTCCAGTTTATTATAAATTGAAAAAGTGTAGATCAAATGCAAGCAGTCTACAATTATATAAATGAAAATTTCTGTTGCTTGGAGATTGAGAAAAAAATAAATTACTGCGAATAATGCGTTGTAATGCTTACAATGCACTGTAAATATCAGCCAAATAACCCGGTTAAATGTTTGTCACTAGAGTTCAATTACAACATTATAGGTTTGGATTTTCACAGAAAGTAATTGTTTAAAGTACACAACTGGTTGAAAAATTGTTTCTAACATCGTTCAGACGTATTCTTATCTTGATAATTATTTAGTGTAAAAATTGGCCTTATGTTATCTATTATATTCAGCTTAATTGGTCTACTTTTTAAATCTAATTTTTATTTTTAGAACTAACAATTTGACGAATTGAAAAACAAACGCATTTTATGATAAGTTACCTGGACGACTTTGTTCCAAAAGGGATGCATAACATAAACACTCAAAGGGCTCGTGTCCATGGAACTGTACTGCAAAATAAAATTGAATTGGGTTAAATAGTTTAAATATAAATTTATTTATTTTCTGATAAAAGTTTCATATCCGACTTACTTTATAGTTCTCGAACCCAACAAGGTGTTCTTGGGACAGATACCGCACCTCACACTTCATCTTGTCCTGATAAATTGATATCTCAATAGGACAACAAGAACTCTTCCACTAATCTAAACCTGCTCCGAAATAATCAGATTTTTTTATTTGATTTTTCGTTCCGTTTCGTTTTTGCGAATGCTAAATATAAATCCAAAAACAAAGAAACTTGTTTTTCGTATGCTAGGGAAAATATGACTACGACCAGGATACGCCAAACTGTGCTACATTGTCATTTTTCTGTAACAAAAATCAAATATTTAATGTAACATTTTTTCAAACAGCATTTTCATTTGATAATAATTAAGAAACGTGATTGTTCACTAATCGCACCTACGTGTCCAACAAACAACTTCAATTCTTTTGTTATTCAAAAACATAATTGCTAAATCAAATCATTTCTAAGTTTATACTATTTCTCAGTTAAAATGCGTTTAAAAAAGGCGGGTAGTGGAATATTTGTGGCCCGATATAGTCAATCAAGTACGAATCGTTCTTTTTGGTTGGCAACGAAACGATGACACCAATTAATAAGGTTAAGGCAGTTGTTCAAACAAAACGGCATTATTTTTATAAAAACTATACATTTTCTGAATTAAAAATCTTACACAACGCGGTTACGAAGTTTTTTCTTTGTCTGTCAGTGTCGATTGTTTGTGAATCAAAACAAAGAGCTTCTCGTAACACTAATTTGTTTAAGCTCGTCGGCTTTACTTAATTCAATTTCACTTGCATAGCATGCTCCGAAATGCTGTTACATTTCATTTCGATTTGTTATCAATTAATGAAAAAACATTCAGTCAAAGAATTCAGATAAACAAAAGTAATGTAATAAATGAAGATGTTATTATTGTTATGAAATGTGGAAAATTAAAAAAAAATTATAACAAGAAAGAGTAATAACACAGAGAGTCGAAAAATGCCTGGGTATTTGTATAAAAATGGTTCTGATGTTTTATGGGAAATCGATGGGAGGAAAAATCGAGGACAGAAAAAAGAACGTAGAAATAATTACCAGTAAATCGGGGACGAACTCACAGACAACAGCTGAGTGGCGCAACGCTCGACAGTGGCATTTAACCCTCGTTATGCATGTGTCATTTAGAAGGTACGTCGCATCGCAACCGTCATGAGGATATCAACGTGCACGCGTGATCCGCCCGGATACTGGGCGTTTGTCAACCGATCTTGCCCACGACGACCAAAAACTGCACGGTTTCGTGCGCCACCTGACAACACCTCGGCTCCTTCCGCTGTTGCTTTTTACTCACTTTTTTTTTAATCGCACGTCACTCGCGATCATGCCACTCACTGAAAATAACCGGACAAATCATTCCCCGCGAAATATCGCGCGACGTGCGATCATAGAATTGTACCGGATATGCTGAGTTACCGCGTATGCTCACAACCGAGTCTCCTTAATCAGTCGATATGTCTGTGTACGACTGAGGTGCTCTGTCTCTTTCGAACCTCGGTAGAAAGACAAGCACAAGAAATATCGATAAGAATCGAACTTGATATTCGAAACTTTTTTACAGGTGGTGTTAATTTAATGGTTTCAACAATTATTTTAACAACTTTTTAGATAATTTTGTATGCAAATTGAAATTAAAAAAAATATTGGTTTGGAATTTTTACAAAATTTAAATATCAAAATTTGAATAGTTGAAAAAATTTATTTAATTTGATCTAAAGTTGAGTTTTTGGTTTGACAGAAATTTTGATTAACTCTCATTTTAAGTGGAAGAAAAAAAAAGGAAAAAAGGCCTTTTCATATATCAATCAGTTGTATTTATTTTCGAGCACCTAAGTGAATATAAAACTGAAGTATATCTATTTAATTTTGTGTAATCGCTAATATATCACTGTTATATTAATGTTGCTAATAAGTAGAGAATCTACGCTAAAATCTAATCACATAAGAAATTTTTAAAATGTAGGCTCGTTCCGTACGCAATAACATATGGCACGTCAGTCTGTTACGTTTTTTTTTCCTTTTTTGTATTACTTATTTCAATTGATCGTACTTAGTATCGATTAAATACTATAACATATAACTTGTCAGAATGTCTTATCATATTAATCTTTTGTTTGGCATTCATTTTGAAGGCTCTAGCACTACCGTATCATTTCCATGTACTTTTGTTTGTGTTTGCTCAACATCTCCGTCACCGTCACCAGTTGTTTGATGGTTGGCTGAAAATTTAATCGGAAAACCATTTAATTTTTAATTTTAATTCGGTATTTCTGTTTTGTCTTTTATTCGTTTGGAATGTTGAATTGAAGACGGAAGTTGTTGTAATACATTTTACTTATTTACCTGCGTTTTTGCTAAAGTTTGCAATTCTTTTAGATGAGATACGCAAATATGATGCAAAGTTGCCAAATCCCGAGCTGTGTCAGACACGCATTTACCTCGCGGATCGATTTCCGATTCTGGTTTCTCTGTTACGTTCTAAAAATAATAGTTTCATTGTCAGTCAAGTAGATTTATTTTTGTTTTTTTTAATGAAAAAAAAATTATTTCTTTGTATGTTTGAATTGTTTTAGTGAATAATTCTATGTTACCTAATAGATGGGACTACTTACTGATAATTGATCTAAAAATACAACCATTCGTTCTTTATTTTTTAGTATGAATGGATTAACGACTTCCATGTATGGCTCTTTGCCGCCGAATTCAACCAAGTTTGCCAAATTTTGCAAACATTTCGCCACCATCACCAAAGATCTAGAATATAAAGGATTTTTAATGTCTGTTTATCTGTTGGAATTATAATAATTGAAAAATCCTTTATCAAAAATAATTTACCGAGATGCTGCGGGTGGCGGCGGTTCAGCGATCAAATTGAATGATCTCGGATTGAGAATCGCTGGACAAAGTAGGCGTAGGAATATGAAACCGCTGACTACTCTTGTACGAACCAGTCTTTCTTGAGGCCATTTAGAAACTACTGCTCTCTGCAGACACCCACAGATGTATCTCAAAGTCTTTGGGCAGGCATCGGGACTCGTAAAAATGCTTAGTGTCACTTCGTCCAATACCTACAGATACAACGATCAAGTTGATAAATACATCTTTCATTGCATTAATCTTTATTCACGCGAAAAATAAAAACTTGGAAACTTCACCTGTAATAGAAATTCAGCATTGCTGCAAGCATCTTCTGGAGAATCCATTTTTGTGGGATTTAGCTCGCAACTTTGCTTGCTCTCAATCAGCTTAACTATTGTGTCTTTTAAAGCAGCTTTCAAAAATGACGTGCAGACGGATTTCATGTAGAGATCCATTAAAGTTGTCGTGAGACTTGCAGCTCGGAACAAAGTTGGAGTTTCGTCTTCCTTGTCTACCTACAATTCGTGTCAAATATTTGAGAATTGTCCGAATTGTGGACATAACAAGTCGCACAGCGATGGAACAGCAAAATATTTTAGACATACCTCAGCCTGATTGAGTGATCTTAACAAATCAGCTTCCTTCTTTTCGTGCCTGAAATAAATTTCAATAAAAATTCAAATATCAATTAATAAATTTCCCTGAAGATTATTATTAATTTGATTATCACAATGTTGTAATCGAATTTTTAGCGAATACCTAAAGATTCGAAGGAGACTGTTTGCTAATGGAACTCTATCAAGATGGCAAACATCAGCCAGAGCTCTCACTACATGTAATTCGGGATCGAGGAGTAACTGTTGTAAAGGACTGTACTCCTCAGGTGGCATTGCAAGGTCATGCCGATATCTGTAAGAGAAAAAATAAAATTAACAAACTTGCATACAATAATGTTTATGCAGAAAATTAAAGTTTTTTACCTTAATCTTAAGCGAAGAGCGCCCCATTCTCCAATTGGTGTCATTCCAGATAACGGATACCATTCATCCATCTCTTCTCCGTTTGCTAAACTCGATAATTCGACAGTTACTTCCGCAACCTCCGTGTCTTTACTGCGCTTTCCCTTATTGTACAGTGTCAAAGTAAATGACATAACATCAGAGGGCACATCTCTGAGAACATAGGGTATATTAGAAAACAACCCAACATAGATGTATTCTACATCAATGCAACAAAAATGGATCAACTAAACAAAATAATACAATGATAAAACATACTCTAAAACAAATTCCTCGTCCCAAAGGGGGTGCATTCCAGTCTTGACTTTTGTGCGTGCGACTTTAACGTTATTCAACGAGACAATGATGAAAGGATTGGGGACCAGTTTATATGGCAATCTGTGCGCATCAAGTATATGTAAGTGCAACGAGCGAAGCTCGCGCAGACGTGCAACTTTTGGCGCACGTGTCAGTTGTGACACGCAAAGTGGCTTGAGCGCGTTTATCCAGTCCAGAGCATTTTCAGAATTCGGTGCTGCTAAGTAGGTGATAGTGGCTAGACAAGGCAAAGCACGCTCGACCAATTGGAAACAGTGAGGCCTGTCGAACACACTTTCATGCACCTAAAAATATATGTTTTTATACATTTAAATTGAGTTAAATTATATCTATCTAGTTCATTTAATGGGGGAAAAATATATCAACCTGATACAAGTAGGCGCAGCTCAAGTCAATGAGACCTTTCGGTTTGGTCCGTTTGGGATTATCGTAAAGGTACAGGTGCGTGTCGGTTGCATCTACCAAAAGTACAAAATACAGCGCCTTCCACTTTTTATTTTTCTCAGACTTTTTCTCTAGGTAACCCTGCATTTTGATGCCTTTGTTTTTCTTGACTCCGGATTGCTCCCTGCACTCGCGTAACGTCGCATAAATCTTTTCCGCATGTTGAACTTCTCGATTTACGCGGACACTTCCGTCAGGTTCAGTTACCATCGCTTGTACCAATGTATGACCTTCCACTATTTGCTCTTTCCTGTACCTGAATTATTGAACGAAAAATTATTGCCAAGTTTGGGCGTGCATTCAATCCAAATATTTATATTCACTTGTTTTGTTTCTTTATTTATTGGTTATATTTTGCAATCTCAAATATCTTGTTGTTGTGTACCTGTTAATAACAGCGTCTAAACATTCAAAAGTCCTTCCCCCCATTAAATAGCGAACACCTTTCTTCTCAATTCGAAATCTTTGAATTTGATTATTTATATGGAAAAAGAGGGAATAATCGCCTGGACTATTATCAGAGGGTCTGACCTTTAACAGAAAAGAGAAAAGTTAAAGCACATGAAACAATATTATTTAATGTCAAAAAATATGTGAAAAATTCTTACTAGAAAGCTCCCTGGTCCAGCCTTGACCAACATATCAACAGCTTCGCTTTTACTAACATTTGGGTGGAACCACGAGAAAACCGTGTTAGGATCAATTGAGTCGTCAAGGTCCTCCACGAGCTCACGAAAAATGAGGCCCTGTTCTCCGGTTCTGTGGGCAGTGACCCAAAGCCAGCCATCGCCCATGTCATTGTGAACAAAAAATATATCGCCTTTTTGGAAACTGAGCTCGTCTGTATCGGGCATCTTAGTGTATGGCAATATCGCGACAATTCGTTTCTTGTCATTCACTGGTTCCGGGGGTGGTGTTGGATGTATAAGGCGTTCTCGTTTTAGTAAATCTGAGCAATGAGTATAGTAAGCAACGAGGTCCGATAAACTGTTGAATTGACGACCACCTGCAAGTTGATTCTTGTATCAATTTTTTATAATGAAAAAAATGAATAATTCTTGTTTACATATGACTCTTTTCAATAAAAATAAAATTTTATTAAAAACGATTATAGAAAATAAAATTCTTTACTATTTCGAGTTGAATAATTTAAAAGTACATACATAAAAGGTACATTTGTGAAAACTACTGATAGCTTTTTAATTTTTAGTTAAAAAAACATATTTCATATTAAAAGTGTAATTTCTTATACAGTCATGATTATTTTAATAAAATGTATGAAACTGATTCAAAATTGTTAAAATTGCTTTCATACATATATTTCTACATGTGTTAAAGAAAAAGTTTATTGAAAAATTGTTACCAATATAATAATCTCCGCAAACAGCAGTGATTCTAAAATGGTTAATTCCAGTACGACCTAAGTAAGAGAGCACATAATTTCCTGGCTTCCTGTCGCTCTCGCGAACTAGGTAACTGCCCATCTTATTCGCGTCCCACAGTCTCTCCTCTGCTGTGAATCTATCCAGGCGCCCATGGTACCACCTGTAAGTATCCTGACTAAATAATTTATTTTTATGTGTCACATCAATGCACAGCAAAGTAAAGTAAAGAAGATCGATTAAAAAAAATAAAATTAAAAAAAAATAAAAAAAGAAAAGTAAACATAATTTCCAAATGAAAATAAATGGCATACTGATTTTCGGGAGGTGCCGCAAGGAGAGTGTTATTGCTGCTGTCCGGTTCCTCGGTATCTTGCAGATCATCGGGCAAGTTCTCCAGAAAAGGATCAAACTCGTTTTCGGCATTCATTGGTTCATTCGGTCCGCCGTCTTCGCTTCCAGTACTCGGCGATCCACCTTTGCTATTGTGATCCAACTGCAACGAAAAATATTATAATTTTTTCTCCAGTATAACGCTAATGATATTAAAACAAAAATTTTTTCCCTCAAAATAACAATAAAAATTATAATTTTTAAACTCAGATAAAAAAAAAATCAAAATCTTGATCATGACATTTTCTTTGTTTTGACATCAATATCATGATCAAACCTTTTGTCTGTCTAAGCTTATCTCAATTCCATTCAGATTTCGGAGATGAGAATAAATCAGAGCATCAAAACATGTGCGACATTGAAATCGTTGAAGCACCACCTGAACTCTATTTTAACCTCAATTACAAAACTCTCAGACAAACAAGAGATAATTGAGATGAATTTTCAGATTTTTGAAAATCAAGCCGGACTGACTCAAGGGGACGAAAACAATGACGAATGTTGGCGGAGGGGAAGGGGGGTCCCAGCAAGATGGTTTTCCGGAGTGAATACTGTTCCGAGATGACAAATTCGATGACTTGGAGTATCATGGGGTCGTGAGAAATGTGTAAATTTGTAAAAAAAAATGTGTGTTGAGGGAGAAAAAGCATAAGCCGGGCTCAAACAATGAGCATACCTTGATGCTTGAAGAAACACTCGGGCCTCCCCGCACGAACTCTGCCATTCTAGTATAGCATACGCCCGCGTCCTGCCGCTGATAACCGCCGAGTCGTCACGCGAGCATCTGTCTGCGCCGCACTCCGTCTTCACTCTGCTCTCGAATGTCCGCGGTTATTTACATTTTTGTCCCGACAACAGTGATCGCGTCACGCATGCCGTATTGACGTTTCTCGACAGCCATTTTACCATCGCCATATCATGCGCCGACCAAAATGCCGAATTAGGCAGAAAGCAACAATCAAGTTGCTTGAATATTTTTTACCATCCCTGAAATTTATCTAAAAAAATTGGACAAGATGAATAAAATGATTAGAAATGTTGTTTCATAAATTCTCAAATTTTGACATTAAAAATACTCGAACAAACTTTAGTTGATTTACCAAAATGTTTTTTTTTATTTGAGGCAATATTTGTAATGTTGAAAAAAAATTAAATAAAAAAGTGCTTAAGAATTTTATTTTGACATGAACATTTTTTTAATAATTAAAATTTTTTTGATATTTTTTTCATTTATTAATTGACCGATTATATGTTGATTTATCTATAGTTTAAACGGAACGATTAATGTAATTTTTCTATTGTAAGTATACCTTTCTTTACATATAATTTTTTGTATAAAAACTAATTCAATGACCTTCAAGGACGAGTAAATCGTTGCCGCTCTTTATTATGTCAATGATGGCAGCAATGATGTGACTTTCAAATAATTTTGTCATGACTAGAATGGAAAAAGAAATTGTATTAGTTAAAATTGATTATTTAAAAATATGATTTTAATATAATTGAAATTGTTATATTATTATAATTGATAGAACAAACATACCTACGTAAAATAATACATTTAACGTCTCTTTTGGTCCATTTCTACGTGCGTAAAAAAGTGTGATTTGCACGGCATTTAACAACATTAACAAGAGTTTCATTTTTGGGAGTCCTGAAACATTCTTTATTATCGATTATCGAAAAACGTCAAAAAAATCATCATCTCGGATTTCAAGTCTAAACTAGGATCGCGCTCTTTGTCAAATACTATGGATATGACAAGGTACGATAGCGCGTCGCACGCGCATCATAAGTGAGCAACAATTTTAAAAGGTAGATCCTCTAGTCGTGTCAACCAAACACCAATAAACTTTTGGTTGCCTAGCAACCATCCAGTATATAACTGAGCTCCGACAGCAGTTAAAACTCAGTCTCACTCGAGACTCCTCAGCGGTAGCTCGCTAGTTCTGCTCCGCTTTACTTTAGTAGCATCAGAGTCACCCTTATTGCATATAACCTAAATCGACTGCGACCGTGGTAGCGTCTAAATCACCCAACCTGGAGATGTTCTGACTTGAACCTTGGCATATAGGTGACACTGTCGGAATCTTTCTCGCAATAAGTCTAACTTCTTCCGATTATAAAATATCGTCTTACTTTCTATCTATCATCTTACTTTCACCATGCCTAAACGAGGTGGTGTTAAGGTGCGCAAGCTATTAGAAAGAAAACGACGACAAGAAATGGAACAGATTGAAAAAGTCGAGTTCTTGAGAAGGAGAGTTGAGGAAATCAAAGAGCTGTTGAGAATTCTACCGAGAAGTCCGATGTACTACGCAGAAGATCTACCACTAACTCCACCTCGAACACCCCCGTCACCCATACGGGATTCACCACAATCACCGGACTCATCTCCACCTCGAACACCCACACGAGATTCACCGGAATCACCGGACCCATCTCCACCTGCATCACCAATACGCTGACTTCTTCCTTGACGTCTCATTTGCTGAACTGAGGATCCGTTCGATAAATGTTATGCAAACAATAAAAATGTTATAACATTATAAAATAAATTTGTACTTCATAATTACATGTTTAATTCTTGAATAAACAAAGTTTTAAGTTCATATGCATGTATTGTAATTCATTCCTTCATTATATAATAATTCAGTACATAGTATATATTTGTGTTTCACCCTTAGTTCCTGCACGTTCAGTTCTCGCTCTTTGGAACGACTGGAATAGCTCTGAAATTAAGGTTTCTAACATTAAAACGAATAAAAGTAAATCATGACAAAATGAAATGAAAATACAAAGTTCCATCGTAAAATGTCATACAAAGTGAAATCGTATCAGATTTCATCATAGAGGTGAATCCTGTCCGTTGTATTTTAATCGGGTAATTCAATCAGTTTTTGTTAAAAAATATGTAAAAATAATCAATTAAATTATTTGTTTTCAATTCATCAAGCAAACATTTCTTGAAATAAACATTAAAACTGTAAATTTTAAATTAAATTATTTTAACATTAAAAAAAAACGAACTTTTCTTAAATAAGATTAATCTTTCAAATTAAATTTAATTCCAATTATTTGAATCGCCCGCGTTTGAAAGATCCAAATTCAAGATACCGACCGCACAATGTTGCGCATGCGCGAGTTCTGCCGTTGGCGTTCGTGATACCGCCGATAATGTTCGAAAAACACCGACCGCACAATGTTGCGCATGCGCGAGTTCTGCCGTTGTCGTTGACAAGACCGCCGCTGTCCGCCGAACTTCGACTGACTTTCTGCGCACGCGCGATTAGCAGTTGGCGAGACTTCGTCCGGCACTTCGTGCTAAGACACTGGATACCGTGTGACAGCGCCTGCGCCGTAGAATTATAGATGACGACCGCTTCGTAGCCAATTGTAATCGTAGATTTTCAAAAAATATGTACCGTCCGTCAAGATTCGTTCGTTCGGTTGAAAAAGAACTTAGTTTAGCTTTGCGAGTGATTCACCATTGTCGTCCACCTACGTATTGACAATGTCATTTTTTTCGAGTGTGATACGATTTCGTGTTCGGTTGTGCTTTTTTTTCTTGCGTATGCCCGTCATGTGTTTAGTGAAGTGTTTTGTGAAGTTTTGTGCGTGTGTTAATGTGAAGTGCAAATAACTCGTGTTAGTGAGTGTTATGAAATTTGATATCAGTGCGTCGGAACTGTTTTGCAAAAATTCACCGGGCTCGAGACTGTCAATGTTCAAGTTCCTGATTTGAAGATACATCAACCCAGGATTTTAAAATAACGTTTCGTTTGCCTTTTCTGGAAACCTCCTCTGCAACTAGAGATCGTCAAAAGTAAGTTTGTCTTTGAAAAATTACGTAAACAAATAAAATTTGCAAAGAAAAACAGTAATTTAAATCAAAATAAGAAAACAAATAAAGCAAGTAAAAATATTGTTTTCGAAAAAAACGATAATGAAGCGAGGTAAAAAATGATTTTTTATACAAATAACAAAAGTGATACAAATATGTATCAACAAGAAAAGTACATATTTTTGTTTTGACATTTTCTTCATTGTTTCATACATTATTATGAAAGGTTAAAAATTGTTTCATAAACACCGAACTAGTACAAGTTTTATCTTTTGCTTTAATAATTTCAACTTCCAAATGCACCACACGGCAAAATTGAAACGCGACTGAGTCGCGTCCTCATGACACGACTTAGCTTTAGCCCTACTGGACATTGTCATTTACACGAGTGAGTCGCCGCTTGACGCGATTAAGTCGTGTCAAAACACGAATGAGTTGTGTCAAAATCGAAAACTCAAGCGAGACACGATTGAGTGAGGTGCTGCGCGCTACTCAGTCGTGTTTCAATTTTGCCGTGCACTAACTGACCAGGCCACCAATAATAAAACTCGCGTTAATGTTGTGGCTGCCACGTTTATGCCATACACTGTTTTCCTTCATCTCTTTATTAAATTTCAATGAGAGACATCAGATGTATGTCTTTCAGCAATTTCGTGAAAAAGAAAGAATTTGTCATATGTCCGAGATTTATGTACTAATCATATGTTATTATCACAAACAGAAGTTTCTTTTTTTCACGTGTGAATAAAAAATGAGACGAATTAGTATTTGCTTGTGGAATTCCAGATATGAGAAAAGATATGCAATGGACATTTTCATCGTGAATTTAGTACAATTGCACATGCATTTTATATCAGCTATAGAAAGAAGGGAAAAGATATGGCATTTATTGCAATAACAGCGGTTTAGTATGTGCATGAAACTAACGAGATTATTGAAACCAAAATGATTTGTAAAAAGAAGAAAATTGATAAAAACGCTTCATATCAATATTATTATAAATACAACAAAATATTCCTCTCTACTATCG
Source organism: Trissolcus japonicus (assembly GCA_030522925.1). NCBI lineage: Eukaryota > Metazoa > Arthropoda > Insecta > Hymenoptera > Scelionidae > Trissolcus > Trissolcus japonicus. The sequence goes on along the minus strand of JAPYZS010000282.1, from coordinate 64,044 downwards.
GTCTGTGGCCGTACCAAAATTTTATGTTGAAGTATTTGTTTTCTTTCATTACAATTGTTGGAGGTATGAGTCAAGTAGGCGTCCAGGTAATTTTGAAATAATAAAATCATAGTATTAGACATCCAGAATTGAATTCAGTCAATTAAAAATAGCATCAACATTTGAAACAATAGGATTTGAAATGAAAGGAAAAAGCAAATTTTTCAAGTTTTATTATACATCAGAGTTATTTTCATTAAAATTTTAAGAGCTTCATTTATTATCATTATTATTTATAATTATATTTATTCTTCTTCTCTATTTTTACTTTTTAACCAATTTTCACTCTTTATTAATGCATAAAGATAGGGGGTATGGTAGCAGCAAAAATGAATAAGGATCAAAAAGTTTTTATGGAATCCATTGCCCCTGTTGTCGTTAACGGTATAGTGCTTCCAAAGTTTATCAACTTTTTGTTTAACAGAAATAAAGTAAGCAAACAATCTTGAAATTAAAAACAATTTGCAATAATAAAAATTTGAAATAAAATGAATCGTTTGGTTGTCTGTCAGATGAATATGTTATACCGACAAGTTGAAGAAGATTGGCACACATTCAAAAACAGTCAAGATGTCCAACTCCTGAGAGAATTTGCTTTTAAAACATACAAATTCTGCCCAGTCTATGCAGGTTGAATATTTGAATAAAAAATATAATTTCGTTCTAGAAGATATCTATTTGTGAATTAATTTATTTTTATTTTTTATTTATTTATAATTAAGTTGCGGTATATGGAGGACTTTTACCAGTCGTACTCTTACCCACAATCCCGGCGATTTTGGAAGCCTGTGGATTGATAAAACAGGAGGAAAAACTGTTGCCATATCCAGTTCAATATTTCGTAAATTTGGATAAATATTATTACCATGTGATAATTGATGCGTTTGTTGGCACTTTTTATCTGGTGATGATTGTTGTCGCTGTTGATACAATGTTCGTTCTTTTTATCAATCATGTGTGCTGTATATGTTCAATCATTAGGTAAATTTTTTTGAATATTACATCCAATGAAGAACCTGCTTCAAATTACTTATTTTATCATAAATGTCAAATTAGATTAAGGTTGATGAATATTGTCAGAGAATTGCAAGTTGATGGTATTGCTCAAAAGGATGACATGTCTTATCGAAGATTGGTAAATTGTATTAAATTGCATAACAAAATGTTGCGGTGAGTAAAATTAATGTCGTCTCGTTTTATAAATTTATTTTGGTGTCACTTGTTGAAACACTTTTTGGATAAAAATAAAACGCTAAAAACATCGAAGACATTTATATACCACGTTTTAAAACACATCTCGACTTTTTGCAGTAAAATAAAAAAAGCAAACTAAAGTACAAAAATTGAAAACTAAAATATAAAATGTTAATAATATCATCATTTTTAATACTTCGTCCGCAGATTTGTTGATTGCTTGGAAAGTGCCAATTCAGTATGTTTTCTAGTTAAGATCGGATTTAATGTCGCAGGTATTACGTTCACCGGGTTTCAGGTTTTTGTGATATTTTAAAACAGGAATTATAAAATATTATAGTTGGTGTATTATAACAAGCAATAAATATATGACTCTTAGGCGGTGATGCTTTTAAACAAACCTGGAGAATCATTTAGGTATTTGACTTTCACTTTTGCTCAACTAAGTCATTTGTACGTTCAATGTTCGCCTTCGCAACGGCTGTTTGATCATAGTTTAAAACTTCATACTGATGGGTACCAATTATTCATTTTCGTAACATTAAATAATTACTTTAAAAACAATTAATTCAACGACTTTTTCTACAAAAGCATATATTTTATTTTAACATTTTTGCCCCTGAAGGTACAATGGATTATGGTATCACGCAACCAACAGAACCAGAAAACTTTTGACAATGTTCATGATGAGATCGTTGAAACCGTGCAAAATTACAGCCGGCAAAATGTTTGTGCTCAACATTGAATATTTCAGCAACGTATGAATAATTTTTTCCAGTTCAAATTAACAAAAACCATACAACTATTAACGATGTAACTGATAATTTCAGGTATTGAGAACGTGCATGTCCTACTTCACAGTACTATCTTCATCGCAATCAGTTTAAATGGACAACCGTTTATTTTATGTTTTTTTTTTATTTCTATAATGAATATTTTTAATTTAAACTATCATTTAAATTCGAACTATCAATACAAGATTTAAATAAACTGGAAAAATGTTATTTTATAATATGCATTTTAATCCATTTTATCGATGCATATCCAAAACTATTCACTTGCATGAAATATTAGGATAAACGTAGAAAATATTCACTGGGTCTCATACACGCATTTATCTTAAAAAGTATAAAAATTATTAATTTCCCGACTAACATACTAAATAATTAACGTCTGTAATAGTTACAAATGTTACACGCTGCCATCGGATTTGCACTAATAGTAACCTATCTCGGTTTTCATTTTTTTCGGCAAATTAACAGGTTCATTGTTGTCATCCGAGTCATCACTCTCCGACCACTCTTCGGAGTCTTCATTATAGTTTTCGTCGTCAATGTCAACTTCCTCTTTGACAGCTTTACCACTCTCTGATTTAATATTTGCTAATGTACTAACTGAAAATAGATCAAACACAATTAGGTTTATCGAAAATATTATCGTCATTATTTTTCATTGATATAATGGACATACTTTGCGACTCTAGAAGTTTATTTTGACGTTTCAAATCTTCGATCTCGGTTTGTTGTACATAATTTCTTCTTCGCATACTCATTATGTATTCTGCTGCTTTTTTTAAAATCTGTGCTCTGCTGGCTACTTTTTCATTTCTCAATAGTGCTACAGCGTCCCTTAGATTGGAAAAACTATCTTTTATGTGATCTCTTCGTTTTCGTTCCAATGCATTATGGTGTGCTCTTTTTTCAGCCTAATAGTGGATAAATTTATTATCATTTTTACGTCGTCAAATTGCAAAAAAAAACTAATTAACAAATTAATTGGAACAATTAAATTATTACCTGAGAGTAAAAATGTGTGTTGCTAGTTTGTCGTGGTCTAGGATCGTATTCTTCATCTTCATCACCCTAAAAAAATATACAAATAAATGTATCTATGAACAATATTTTTTAATTTCTTAATAAATTTGTATTTGACATGTATTTGTACAAACCTGCTGATAGTATTGACTGTTATAAGATTGGGTTTGATTAGAGTCATACTCTTCATCATCTTCCTAAAAAATAAACTAAATTAGACATTGATATAACTATAATTAATAAAATATTTAATTTATTATTATAGTTTACTACTTGATTCATGAAGTGATAGAAAAACAATTGCTTATCAATAAAATTAAGTGATGAACAACATACAATATACATCGCAGGCAAATATTTTATTTTAATGAAATTTGTGTAACTTCAGTATAATAAAAAATAACGAAATGTATAATGTCGTAGGTGTTGAAAGATTCTAGCAGTTTAACTGCCAACTAAAAGGTCAGATAAAAATTGTCAGAAAAAAACGGGAGAAAAAAAATGCAAAGAAAGTATAAGGGATTAAAATGTATGAATAATCCTAATGCAAATATTAAAATGTTTGTAAAAACCTTAGGACCGTATGAATTACTGTACGATTGACTGTAACTACTATCAAAATCCTCATCGTCATCTTCCTAATAAACGAAATCATATGACACTGATTAAACGAGTACTGTGAAAATATTTGTTAGAATATATTTGATCAATATTTGACATTTCATTATTTGATAATCGAGGGAAAATTCAACTACTCACATCACTTTCGATATCAATTTCCTTTTCGTCTTCACTCATTGCGATAGATATATAAACAATTGCAGGGAAATTGTCGACTAGCAAGATCTAAAAACAATTAGTTTTAATTTTCATAATATTATAAAGTTTCGAAATATTAAACGATATTAAACAGTATTTATGTGTGAAACAACAAAGAAATAGAAAGTGAGGTTAGAATTATATGAATTAATGCCTACAACAGTTTAAATGTAATATAAAAATATTGATATAGTTCTAGATTATTTTTATCTGCAGATACTAGTTGTGGTCGAAATCATTTGAAGAAAATATTTCACCTTATTAAAAAAATTTCTTTGTTTATATTCCTCTATATGGGCCCTTTAACCACGTGATTGTTATGATTTGGCTGCAGCACTGAACATTTCAGTGGAATGCAGAGACAAGAGAGAAAAGAATACGTATACGAGGACACTAAATAGGAAACAAGCGGAACAAGAAACTGGACAGAGGAACGTTAAAAGTTAAAATCACGCGGTAAATTTAAAATGTCCCTTTTTATATTTTGGATCAAGTATGAAGAAAAACGATCTTTGTTTGTTATGAAAATTGTTATGAAAATATGTAATTAAATAAGTGGCATTTCAAAAAAGAGATAGTTCAATATTCAATTTATTTTTATTTATATAATATAAAGTATAAAAATATAATGCAATTTTTATCTACAAAATGATTTAATTTCGATTACATTTTGGATACTGTCATTTTCGTTTTCATCTGAACTAATATCCACAAGACATATTCCAAATGTATTCAATACACAATAATGTTATTCAACAAAACATGGTTATTTGTTAATCATATAAAATCATTTTAATATTCGAAACAATGTGGAATGTATCATTTCAGACAATTACATTTGTCTATGAGAATTATGAATCCTATCCATGCATGAATAACAAAAATTGTTTATACATGTACACACAGACGCGTCACAACAGAAGGCATACTATCATGAATTCATTAAAATCTACCACTTGTGAAAATTCAACAAAAATGTAACTTTGGGTAACTAAAAAAATATATCTTACATTTCGGAAATCACAAGTGAGTATACAATTCAGAGACACTTTGCATCCAGAAGTCGCTAATTTTATTTTCAACATTAAATATCAGTGAATATATCTAATAATCTTTGAATAGATAACATTTGATTTTTGGTTCAACATTCTTTAATATTTATCGACATAATTTCATTCGTTGGGAAATTTGGGGTTGAAGGTTGAACATATGTTTGCAACGATATTTTTATCAATAATTTAAAACACTTTTTTTAACATTTGGCAAATATATGGACACTCAAAAAATTGTGAATTTCAATTAATAACGTACCAAAGTCAAATAAAGATAAGTCAATGATAAATATAAATTATGTTGACATCGAACGCGTTGAAATACTGCGAGCGATACGCGAACATGCTATCTATTGCCGCCTTTTATTGTCTGTGAACCACTCTAAAACCAACTTATGACAAGTTTTGTTTAAAAAATTTTGTTCATTTTTAAATAGGATATGAAAAAGTGCAATAAAATCAATGTTCCGAATAATACACGAAGCACCGAAATTCACATTGGTTGTTTGCAATAGAATTGATTTTTTACATCCGGGAGGGTTAGCGCGAAAAAAGATGATAGATAATTATAAATTTGTAAAATAACTAAAGATAAACAATCAAAAAGAAAACAAAATAATAAAAGAGTGTAATGATTATTACGTTAGTCCTTTTTCATGGGACAGACTATGAACTAATTGGTCGCAGTGAATGGGACAGTGGTGATACGAAACTGCACTTGCATGTCCCGATCTGCCTGAAGTCATCGACACCCCACGTTCCCACTGGTCTTTGGTCGGGTCATAAATTTCAACAATATTCAAAAAGCTGTTGCCGTTGTATCCGCCTGGAACGAAAAATCAAAAATAATTTTCCATAAAAGAATTTTTTAGCGAGAATTTTAGTTTCCAGCTAAAACGAATTGGACAAATGCTTAAAATTCTCTTTACCCATCGCATATAATTTTCCATCCAAGACTGTAACGCTCAGAGCACTTCTAGCCTGAGTAACGCTGCTAACAAATTGCCATTCGTCTCGTTCGGTGTCGTATCGTTCGACACTTTTGAGTTGTGATTTGCCATCGTAACCGCCAATAACATAAATGAATTGTCCAATACTTGCAACCCCGGCGCCCGACCGGCTACATTTCATAGGCGAGACCATCGTCCACTCATCATTCTCCGGATGGTAACACTCGACTGAATTCAAACGATTTTCACCGTCAAAGCCCCCGACTGCATAAAGCAATCTACAACACGTCAAAAATGAATAAAATAAAATAATTAACTGTCAATTGCAATTATTCTTATAATTAGAAATTATATTTGATAAGAAAATGTTGGAATTATTAATTCAAAAAATACCGCGTATACAATATTCAATTTTTAATTTGTCTCTAATCAATTAAATGTATACCTATTCACCACAGCAACTCCTACACCCAATCTTCTAATATGCATGGGTTTCACCATGGTCCACGTATCTTGTTCTGGATCGTAACATTCAACACTGTTGAGATATTCAGTTGCCGCACTGCCTCCAACAGCGTACAACAATCCGTCCATCACCGCAACCCCTACTCGGTTTCTTGGGGTTGACATTGGACTGCACGGTCTCCACTGATCAGTGATTGGATTGTACCTATCGACCCAGTCACTATCATACCTAAAAATAAATAAACAAATTCATATAAAAACTCAGGGCAAACAAATGTCAATAGAAAATATGACATAAACTTATTATAAACAAATGTCTACCTGCTGTTAGGAGAATTGTTCCTTCCTCCAACCGCATAAAACATGCCCTTAAGGAAAGCTCCCCCCAATCCCGATCTCGGTACGATGAGAGCCGCATGCTGAGTCCACGTTTTCTCATCCGCGTTGTAACCCTCGAGAACGTCCAGGGAATAATTCAAAAAGCCACCGGCTATGTAGATGACTCGCGGTGCGTTGGGTGTTCGCTCTTTGACCACCGGCTTTTTGTGCAACGTCAGATCCTTGAAGATCTGTGCCAAATACTCGCGACAGGCCGGCACCTTTTTCAGCACGTCGCAGTTCTTCATCTGCTCGCGCAAAAAATTCGGAGTTAGGTTGTGACAGCGCACCGCGTGCAGGATGTGCTCCATCTTGGAACCACGCGCCTCCTCGTTGTATTTGACCCATTTGAGCACCGCGTTGTAGACCTCCCGTTCCTCTTGCACGTTCAACTCGTCCTTTCGCACAAGAGCCACCAGCTGCATCGCCGAGAGCTGCAGGAACTCCTCCTCTTGGCATATTTGAACGAAGTGTTGCATTATGAATTTGTTCGCCTTGTGGTACAGGTCCTGACAGCCGTGTTGCTCGGCAAAATTTGCTATCCCAATAGCATTCGTCGGGTCAAGTTGACGTTCTAAAAACGCACAACAAGCTTCAATCACATTATTCACCTGCAAATCAACGGTTGTTTTACTATCCCACAGTGTTATCATTCTCTACCTTTCTTTCTTCTTTATCACTTTTTCGTTCTTTTCTACATTTTCCTTCTTATAATATTTTTGTTTAATCTACATATTTATATTTAATTTTGACAACCTGGAACATCGTTGCTGCTGGTAACAAAGAGCAGACTGTCAGTTCTGTGACTCGAATTTTTCCTGTGTACATGAAGGACATCAGACGAGCCATGGCAGTGGGACAAACTCCTTGAAGTTTTACTCTGGTCATCTCGCATTCCTTCAGACCGCCAGTAAACATAGCCTGAGGAATGGAAAAAAGAAAGGTCAACTACAATTTCTATGGTTATAATTTATTCGCTACTATTATTTTATCAAAATTATTATTATTATATTATTACTAATTATTCAAATTAAAGTTACTTTAAAATAAGGACTAGCAGCGGCCAGGATGACCTTGTGGGCATGAAATAGTTCAGATCCAACTTCAAGGACGACATCGGTGAGCATGTGATGGCTCCGCATCATGAACATCATTTTCATCGCCTCCTTCACATAGTTGGCCATGCAAAATGTCATGTCTCCAATATCGCCATGCTTTTCGGTGTTCATAGATGCTTCCCAGTCGTTATCGTCGTTCAGAGAAACCGGTGACTCGAGGCTTGTTTCACGACTCTCGTGTGGCCCTTTTTTTTGCGAATAACAATCCTCGTCATCCATCTAAGTTAAATAAAAAAAAAAATTAATTTTGTTAAACGAAGCCTGTCAAAAATAAGAAAACTCATTTCTTAAAAATCTTTAATATCATTATCAATCAAGTACTGATTGGAATATATAATACAAAGGTGATGATAAAATGATATGTCATTGTGTTCTTAGAAAGAAAAAAAATTTAACCTTAAGCTCACTTTTCAGATACGAGATTATTTGTTGTGAAGATCGAAATGTAATAAAAAATGCAGTAATACGAAATTAATTACACTAATTTATTTATTAATGTTATTAAGGGTTTTCAAATTATTTATCCAATGTTGTGATGAGATAAAAAATATTACACGTTAGTTTTTGTTTAATTGAGCAGCACAATTTTCGTTCTCATTTTAGGAAACGGACGTTGATAAGAAGAAAGGTAAAAATTGATGACGATATGATTGAAATGTGCGTTGCTCGTTAAATTTGATTGCTCATTGAATATGATTAAAATTTAAAATTTGTGTGATTTGACAACGTCTTGGAGACACATGTTTGAACACTCACCTGTAAGGAACTTGTTTGTTGGAAAAAAAACTTCAAATATTTCCAAAGGCACACGAGAGGAACCAGAATAGATTTATTACGATTGAATCATCGTAGTAGCTTTTGACATATGGGCGAAATAGATTCGATCACGTACACCATGATTAGTAACATTTTGACGCGCTTTAAACAAAATTAACACTTGCCAAACTTGTCGACAAACAGTACAGTAAAATAAAGAACATGTACAGTCACGTTGCAAAATTATGCGACATTACAATGACGATAATTCGTCGACACGGTGAGAAGTCGGCGATAATTTTACCGGCCGATTAAAACAATGTTGCGATGTTAATAGAGTAAATTGCAGTTCAACTGATCTGTCCACGGCGTAAAGATCAACCCAATTGACGAGTTTTTGAAGATATAAATAGCTTGTGTTTGTGATAACCGGAATACTCGCACGCGACATCCAACACACTTTTATCAACTGTTCGTAATGTACATTCCTTTCTTATCATTGGTGGGATATAAATTCTAGACATTTGATGATGCTAATGATTTCCACTTCTTTATATTATAAGATAAAGAAATAAATTAAGTAAGAAATTACACATCTAAAATAGAAAAAAAAGACAAATAATTTTTAAAAAGTTTTTTTTAAGAAATTCAACAGTTTTTGACAACTTTTTATTGGTGATGTCAGAGTAATCACATTTCAAAGTCAAACAGAAAAATAAATTACTAAAATTAAAAACTGTTTTTATTTACTTGTATTTGTTTGTAACTTGAATTTATTTGTAATTATTTATCAGTATTTTGTTGTTTTTTTATTTGTACCATCAAAGTGAGAGCTGACATTTTTTGAAGCTGAATTTTCTGAGGGAAGTTCCGACAAGTGCTGCTCTAACGGTGGACAGTGAAACGTAGCGTTTCCCATTTGAATAGCGAGCAGATCGAAAAAAAAAGAAATGTAAACTAATTAAATTAGAAAACAACAATCTGTAATACAAAAGAAACAATTTTGCAGGTCAATATAATAATAAATTAATAATTTCGTCTTCGTTTGGCTCGTTTGCTTTAACTTTGCATACAGCTTTGTTTGGAAATTATCCAAATGTTCAACCAACTTTCACTAAGTCAATATATAAACAAATACTTTTGACAATACAATTATTTTTGACGTATCTGAAAAGAATTATGTTGTTTTTTTTTTTTTATTTTTAAATACAAAATGACAAATGAATTGTTTGTTGTTTGTTATTATTATTCGATAACGAAAAATATGTTTTGGTATTGATATTTGCATCTTGCGCGGACGTAATGAGGGTTCCGCGGACGCAAATATTATTCTTACAGTTCAATAATATATTTTTATCAAAATGGTTTATCTGTTCGGCAAAGAAAAATTCGTTGCGTGAATTTACAAGAAATAATACGTGTTATTGAATCTCGTTGTTATTCTGTTTTGTTGGGTGGGGTCAGAGATATGATGAGCGCGTCTGCAGAGGTCGCATGCATGGGGGTGAGGCACGATCGGCTTGTTTCATTCGCTGTTCAGACAATCGTGCCACTAATGTTTATAAACCACAAACACAGTTTGAACCAAATAAATATCAAAAACGTAACTCTATCGTTTTGCACGCATTATGACAAAACCATTAGGCATGGACCATTTTATTTATGACTTTATATTTTTCTCAATTGTTATAACTGTTATTAGAATTCTTTTTAAATTTTTTTAGAGGAATGCGATGTTGAGATAACAATTGTATTAACTGTGATAAAAATGACGATTTATTCACACAGAAAAGATATTTTGGACTACCGTGACTTGCGTGATTATTATCAGCAATATTTAGCATTATTGAAGAAGCCAGCACGTATATATTTAAAACAAATTAATTTATTTTTAATAAAACTGTATCATACTTCTCGTCCAATTTTATCTTCCATTAATTAAAAATAAATATTTTTAACTCAAATCAGTTGATCAAAGGCCTTTTTAATTTGGTAAAGTTTTATATTGTTTTTATATTATTTCGTTTAATTTGTTAATGTCGTGAAATTTTATGAAAAAATAAAAGAAAAATTTTTTTTCTTGTAATTTAAATTTAAAGAAAACAACAGTCTAAAATTAAATCTCTGTTCTTGAACATATTTAGATCTGTAGTATATTAACGTTTTTACATTTGTTTACAAAAAATTATTGTATTTAAAATAAAAATATGATTGTAGGTTGTTTCGGACAAGTTGTATGGTTTTTCGAGAATCCAAACGGATGTCAGCTTTCCGCGAAGAGAGTTTGTATCAGCTGATTGCACGCCGAAAGGAAATCGATGACGATGCGATGTGAAGAAGTGATCGGCAGGTATGTACATAAGAATTAATGGATGACCGCAACAAAGAATACTGGCTAATTATGTTGAAATCAATTGCTGACTCGTTGTTCATTGTTTGCAAGATTATTATAGTTCTAAATGTTCCAGATAAAAGTACTTTTTGTTTGACGTTTGTTTTGTCAAAGGTGCATCTATCAGTTTACATTTACAACTATAAAATTATCCACTTTTTTCTTACACAAACAGATTTCTTTATTATAAACACTACAAAAAACTCAAAAAGAGAAAACAAAATATGAAACAAAACAAAAAAATTCCGTTTCAAAAAAACGTCTCCGAAGTGAAGTTAGCATACAATCTTAATTCGTTAAACAGGAATCGCGAAATGTTGCGGATGCTCAACAAAGTTTAGTGTGTTTAAATAAACAAATCGTTTGCAATCAAGTGAACAAAACTGTTTATAACGCATATGAAAATTATCTTAAGATTTATTTTAGTATCTCTAAGCTTTGTCCATCTATCATTTCTTTTTTGATTTAGTTTTAATTTCAATAACAAAAAGCATCTTATAGTTGAGGTTAGGCCTGCGCAAAAGTAGAGGTAAGAGCGAATTTTGCTGAATGAATTAAGTTACACGTAAGATAGAATGTTTATAAACAATGCAATTTCTAGGTTGTGTATCTGTTGAATGATGTACGTGTAGTTGAAGTAGCACGTGTAAAGGTGAAGGTAAGGAACGATAATGATGTTTGGGTTATTGGCAAGGGGGTGGGAAAGATAAAAGCGTACGTGCAAGCAGCGGTTAATCAGCTTGAACTTAAATACAATTGAGATAATTAAATACTTCATACTGCCATGTCGTGATAACTATGACGATCATTTCTCCGATATGTCTTATCAAACTAAACGTAAAAGTATATAGGTATACCAACAGCTCTCCCGCAACAAGAGAGAGAGAGAGAGCGGGGAAGAATAAAGTTTTGTCTCAATCTTGAACAACATTACCAAGTTCGAGAACAATTTTGCAGGATAAAATTAATGTAACTAGATGAAAAAAAAAATCTAAGATAAAAGTCCAGGAGGAATGAAAAAAGAAAAATTGTGAAGACCTCCTGCGACGCAAGTGGTTGTTGCATATTGCGTCAGTGCGTTTTCGTTTACAGAGATTTGAGAGAGGTTATCGTCATTTTTTTGTTCAGATAAACTGTGTGCTTCCTCCAATTTGAGCTTTTTAAAATCCATATCGTATATACTCTGCCGGCAGAGATTACGTGTCTCAAATTCGTTATGAATAATATAAGTTCAAATCAAATATATACAACCTCGTGGAAAATTATGGGTCGCGCTGTTTGTTTAGGAAAATTTAGACTGGACGATGTGATAAGCGAACTGACTCCAACTGATTTATCATTGCCGTATACATAAGTGGCCATCGGAGCGACATCGGATCGAGCATTTTTGCATTGTAGAAGAGATGTCGACGGAGCGACTAAGCTCTCGTGACGTCTCTCATTTCGTATTTGATACGTTGCCGATAATAGCATCCTCTTATCCGCGAACTTGCTAGCAATTAGTCTTGGTTATATGCTTGTCAGAGCCATTTATAAAGTCGCGGTTATAGTTTACAAAAAAATCAGCACGTGTATGTATCTTTTGAATAATATCGCGTGCCTTGAAATTTATAATAAACGCGCGATTGGCAAGAGAAAAAAAAGCCTTGTGATGACCCGCAAGCGCATCGACTTTGGCCTATATGTGGCCTTGTGATGCGTATCAAACTATATCTCGCGCTAAATGGGCTCTTCCAGAATGGAACAATACGCTAATCATCATCGAGTTATATTTTATCGGGATAAAAGCTTCGCTCCTTGACCTCCAAACAATTCCACTACGCAAAGCCGTCGCGTATCATCGCTGTGACATTTGGTCGCTTTTAAACAACCGATTTTGTCAACAAACGTCAAATATTTTCAAATATTCACTTTTAAATAGATAATTTAAAATTATAAATAAATAAAATGAAAAATCTTGTGTTAAAAATCATGCAGAACAACTGAATGTATTTTTTTCCCTTTCTTTAATTTGTATTTTTTTGTAATTTTTATCAGATGATGACGTCAATTTGTACTTCCATAGCGAGTTCAGGGACAAAACGCGCATCGATTCACAAAGATGAAGACTGGGTTAGGAAACGATAACTTCAATCCGTTTCGCAGTAAGCAAAAGTTTATCTGCTTAGTAGGAAGGGATAAATTATTATATATTAGGTGCCATTGTACTACAATAGTGCGTCACAATGTAGATATCGACCATTCACCTCGACATTTAAAAATGAGGGTGTATATAGGGGAAGATTTTCAAGGTGACATAATATTATTAGCAGACCATGTTAATTTGTAAAATGTAAAATTTTGTACAAGTTTTGTTTATTTTATTTTACAATCTATTTTTAGTTGTTATTAGATCATCCATTCTAGGGCAAAGTCATTACAGTGTACAGCAACCGTAATGTCGCGTGTAGTAAATTTGATAAAGGGATGGATCTACCTGTTGCATTCTCCACCCGTACAAATGGGTAAAATCAGTCTGGAATAACCACCAGTTGAATAGACTTGAGATTTCAATATTGCAAATATTTTGAAAAAAAATAGTTATATTTTATATTCATAATAGATTTTTGCTTTAATATAAAATTTTAAAATTAAAAAAAAATTGATTAAAAACATTTTTGTTGATAAAATATATTTTATATAAAAAAATATCCCATCAGTTAATTTTGTTGGTAGATATGTAAATTTTATACCACTTAACTGATTATTCCTCACAACCACAGATATAATGTGCGCGGAAAAAATTAATATGGTATTTTCTAGAAAAGACTTAAAAAATTTTTTAAAAAAATCTTAAATCAGCTTTCATTACAGAAAGTGCGTAGATGCCTGATGCGATAAGACTTCATTCTTTTTATTCGCAAAAGCGCCAAATCAAGACAAACCAACAAACATATTTTTATTTGCTTGTTCATTAAATTAATCAATCAAATCAGCATTCGTCTGCGCAGTGAAGTAATATACATAAACCAAATTAGTTATTATACCATAAAGTGCATTGAAATGTGAGATGCTTTGGTATGTAAAAGTAAGATTTTTCGAGGAAAATTTTGTTATATAAAAATGTGAATCGAAACTTTTCTGCAATTACCTCTGTAAAAATTAAAGGTAAAAACATTTTCACTTAACATGATTTGGTTCTAAAACCCTGAAAAATAAGTCTGTTAAGTCAGAAGTTTTAATTCAAATTGAGTTAAGAGAAAAATTGCATGTAACCTGGAGAAAAGTTTTCTGCAATTTCATGGAAAAAATATGAGAAAAATATCATTGAAAAATATGAGACATTTTGCTCAACCTATGTTACTCACGGGACATCCTGATGAGTTAACGAATACATCTATGTAAATTTTTTATATCCAGTAATTTTAGAACTAAGTAATTTTTTAATTTTTAGAAACAGGCAAACCAACAAACAGACAGACAAAAAAATTTTTAAATTTGTATATTATTAGTATGGATTAATAATTTTGAAGTACTTAAAACTTTGTTGTATATATGTTTTCATACATACATGCATGCATATATGGCTGCATCTACATCTTCTTGCATATATGCCACGATAGCATAAATGCCTACATGTTTGTTGCAAATATGCGACATGTCGGAATACCAGATATACTTCCAGTTATTTCATATATGCCACACATATAAGATCATATATGTTGTATATATATTTTGTTGTTCAAGGAACTTGTTAGATGTCAAAATAATATGAATGGAGTTCGACTTAGTTTTTTGGGTGATCGGATTTTTCAGCTATAGCGTATATTTTAACTGAATTTTGTAAGTGGAAGTACTGAAGAGTACAAATTCGTGTATAAGGATGACAGAGCGCAGCAGGGATAAGATGAATGATTTGATAATCGGAGGGAATGGCAATTAATGAAATGTTGAATTGCCCGAGCGGATAAAATGTCGACGATAATACTTGGTCGCATTCATCGTGATATAGTTGTGAGTTATAAATGCTATATGCTAATATTAGCGCTGCAACACGCTAACCGTGCTTCGAGCTTATTCTTGGCAAAGCCAGCTGTTTTAGCAACCCAGAGTCAAGGTTAAGCGTTATAAAGTGACTAGTGTTCAGTAGTTTAGTATGCTAACGCGTCGACATTATTTTTACTTTATTATTTACTCTCTTTCGAGCCGATTTGCAGCCCCGAAACAAGTGCAACTCAACCGAAAAAAGCAAATAACCTTAATTCGATCCACTTACAAGATCATGAATTAGAACGTCCCGGAGTTATTATTAACTCGTTTTATTTTTATTAACTCCCAATAATTACATGCCAACTAATTTTGGATCCCGGACGAAACGGGAAAATTCATCTTTTTTAGGTCACTCAGGCAAAGATAACATCCGTTGATGCACACCGCGTTACGATCATCAACATTTTTACAATTCATAAATTGTGTTAGCTATTCAACTTAAGTGAGCACAAATTTCCAATAATGTCTTTTTTTATTTCAGAAAAAAGACAAACAAATTTGTATTTTTTTCAAATTTTTAAATTTACATATATAAAAAAGTATTTACATTAACAAAAGTGTTGTTTTTTTAATTTGATCTCTTGCATCAATTTAAAATTTGTTCGTCCAATCATTTTTGAGTTAATTTTTGTACATTTTACGTAAATCCAAAGTGTAAAAAATGCAAAGCCGAATTGTAAAATACAGAATACAATTAGTGTAAAATTGCAATGACTGAGTTATGTGTCGTGTGAAACAATAAGTGCGGAAGGGTCGATTGAACAGCGTCTCGTTCAAACCTACGACACGCCGGGCCACAAATGTCATATCTATGTACCACTTGTAACTGTGCGTTTCTTCCGTGGGATTATTTTCTACCCACCGCTGCCAATTGCACTGTCCTTGGCCTATATTGATCACGCCGCAGACACGATCGTAGGAGAAAACCTAAGATTCTCTAATGACAATTCTAGGAACAAAAAAAGAAAAGAGAAAAAAATCACGCACCTCCTGCGTTCGTCATTGTTTTATCTTACGTCGTTTATATATTAGCATTTCCACTTTCGGTGTCGCGACCGAAGTGAAAAAATGCCGGCTTCTTCTCTGTCGCGTCATTTCAACATGACTTTTGCTTTCAATTCCTGCGGGCTATTGTATTCATTTGTTCATAGAGGATATCGTTTATGATAAAAAATTTTGGTTCAGAGAGGACAATTTAACAAAAAAAAAATAAATAAATAAATAAATAAATAAATAAAAAAAAGAAAGAAAACCATATTTGTACCATATTTGATCATACTCATACTAATATCTTTTTTATTGTGCTTTCAGTGGCTGACAGAAATCTGCAAAATCAGCAAAACGATTAGTCTTACCGTTGCAGTTACTGGTTCAATTCAGGAGCATTGAACAGGGGGTACTATTGGAATGAAAAACTAAGAGGTAAGGATTACTTAATCGAAAGTGAGCACTGGCCGCGCGCTCTGCGACGGTTTGCTTCGTTGAGCAAGTAGGTTGAGCGAACATAATCGAGTGAGGCTTCGTTTAGTCAAACTTTATATTTGCCTATACTCTCTTGTGCACTCGGCGCGCGCTCTCTGTCAATGCACTTGCCATTTTCATCCATTCTTCATAGATAGCGACTATCGCGCCAAACCGAACCGACACCGCGCGCCACTGTTGCGCAAACTCTCACGGCTCTACAGTCTACCTCTATTTAATCTTTTTTTGTTCACATTATAACAAAAAATGTCAGATTCATTGTACATTAAAGTGTATACAATTTACAAATTGTACGTGTAAAAATAGCAGTTTTACTTTACCAACAGAGTAATTTCTTTCTTTCCAAATTAAAACAACGTTTATATAGTTATTTGAAAATTAAAAATCACGTTTTTATTCCAAATTAATCTCATAATTTGTCAATTATATTTTGCAAGTCTTAGATTTTTACAAGCTTTCTTGCAATGATACACGATTATCCTGAATTAAAAATGTTTTCGACTAAAAAAAAACTTACCTTTTTCCTTGGCCGTGGTAAAGTTCACAATCAACTATTTTACAACGGTTGTATAGTAATTGATAATCAAAGTCGGTATGGAAAATTAAAACTGATATATATGTAGTGAAAATGCATTAAATATCACGTACAATTACAACACCGTGAACGACCTTGACCTTAGTTACGAGATATAATATGTAACGGTGGTACATAACAACTGTCGCCCGGAGCGAATTACATGTGTAGATATTGCGCAGAGAGAGCAAGCGAGCATGTAAGCGCAACCAAACCAAATACCTATATAATGTAGAGCAACGGAACGGATAATCACGCTGCGCAAATACTTTGACTGCAAATAAATAATTATTGTCGCGCGAGAGTAGGATACCATTCCGACAACATTCGTACACGCAAAGCACACGTGCTTTGAGTTTATACAAGTTGTATCAAGGGTGAGGAGACATTTATTCCTCATCAAATAAAAATTTATGTCGCTTATATATGGATCATATATGGAGAATATCAAATACTAGATGATAAATATTAAATAAAGAATTTGAATAGGTCCATATATTATTTAATTATGGAACTATATATAAGTTCATATATAATATGCAACAACATATATGGTCTATGAATCCCAGAATAAGAAAGAAAAATTCTGTATTCTGTTTTTACTGAGGAACAACAGGTTTTGTCTGCCGATCAAGTATGTCAACTGAATGAAATTGAAAATTTGAAATTCTGTTGTTGTTCCAACTTCTCCAATTCCTTTCAAGGCAATTTTGACACATATATGATGGGTACATGGAACTATATATGAGTCCATATAAATTTTCATTGTCGAGCACGCAACATACATTAGCATACGTGAGTTCCATGTGTGATCATACGATATCCGTATATTGAGTCATTAAATTTTTTATCTCGAAAGTGCTTATAACTCGCATTTTAATATTTCCTCAGGAATGATGATTCATTTGCTGATAAAATAAAAACTTGTTTCCCTCCCTAAAAATAGGAAATCAAAGAGCGCAGTTTACAAAAATAGCTTCGTTTTACTTACTATAGATAAATATATCAATGCTATTGTGATCTAGAATGACATAAATATCGAAATATTGTTGATAGCATTTGTAAAAAAAGGCCGCCGAATCGGTGAAAATAACGTGGTTCTTGGTGCGCTTTTCGTTTCTATTTTAGCGCTTGTTAATGAGGCTGCAATAAAAGGTGTGCACGTATAACGTGTACGAACGAGAGTGAATGAGAGTAAGTGAAGTGTTGGCCTCATAATGAAAGTGAAATCGAGGGCGCCAGTGCCGCACCCCACCAGGTCGACTACTCCAAGAAGTTCCTTACAAAACATTCTGCCGCAATGTTTTACGTTGCGAAGATTCGTGTGCTTTGCATCGCGTACCGACCAAACACTTTCGTATTTTTTAGTAACTTTATTTTATTTTTGTTATCTCGGTTCAAAATTTTGTAGGACAATTTTTTCATTGCTTTTTCTGAATCATTAATTTTTGTTTCTATTTGTGTTGGTTGAAGTTATTATTTTAGAATGTGTATCAGAATGAAACACCAAATGAAAAAGAAAAACACTCAAATCACTGAAAATATTTTTTTTTTTTAATTATTTTTGTCTTCTGGTCCTTTTAAATATAATTTCCGCAAAATCGAGACGCGCACATTCTCCATTGTTTATCTTTGGACTTTACTCAGCAACTTCATCCTTTCTCTTTTGTGATAATGATCATCATCACGCGGCAGCCACTTCTCATTCCTCTGCTTCTTTTATCGATTTCTATTCGTTCTTTTCACTTTCAACGGTCGTACACTTTCTAGCTTCCATTTAAATCATTCGTCGTTCTCTATACACTCGCAACATTCTGGTTAAATTAATTATTATCATAATCAAAAACATGTTTTATCCTCGGTGACATTTTTTATGAGAAAGTCTACGACGACCGGAACAAGGATTTGGGATTTAAAGTCTCGCTCACGTTTTTATGACAATTTCCATTTGAAAAAAAAGGACAAAAAGAAAACAAAATTGCCCGGGCGAACGCTCCATTAAACAGCATTTATGAAAATAATTTTGTCAGTCCGTGTTAGAAAAATGAGCTACTTGTTTTTATCAGCTGATGCTTTTGAGTTTCGGACAAAATTTCGTATTGGAAGTAGGACATTGGGTTAAACATTAATTATTATGATCATCATTAGAAAAAATAATGAAACGGAATGAAAATGGCGATTGGCGAGGGAGCAAAGGAGGTGGAAGGTTCACGATGGGAAGGGATTATTCTAATACATATTTGCAACAGCAGCGGTACAAACACTTTCACTTTTTTCTTTGCCCCGCCGCTCTGGATGCTGCGCTGTCATTGGCGCGTTTTCGTATCGTCTTAACGCTTATTAGCCTTCCCTTTAGTTCCATCTCGCTCAGTTTTCCTTCGACATTTCGTATTGTACGCCGCTCACCTCTCGTCCCTCCTTTTGACCTCTCCCCTCCACCGCGGCTGGTCCCGCGCGCAGTTTCCTTCCACCTTTTTCTCTATCGTCGTCATCCTTCGACGCTTCTGAACCCTTCAGAAAATCTTATGTAACTGACACCATTCCTCACCGAGCAGTTCAGATAATTCGCTACTCCGGCAAATATCCATTTTCATCATTTCATTTAAGTTCAATTTTCAGAAGGATTGTCTCGGTAGTTTTTCAGTGAAATGAAACTTTGCAAAAAAAGAACGAAACAGAAAAAAAATGTGATGATAAGAATGCACTCGTATCAGCAGAATGAGATGTACGAAATTTAAATTCATCTACTTACAAAGAATTGTAAATTTTTTAGGTGTTTCTTTTTTGTAAAAATTGCATTCAAAATCATGCATTTTAGTCGAACACTAAAAGAATGGTAGGATTAATGAATAAATAAACAAACGATTGAAATAAATGAGTACTGGAGAAAAGTTCAATGAGTAATAAATAATCAAGAAGATTCGAGACGCTTTGTTAATCGATTGCATCACAAAACATTGATAAGAATGGGCATTTCGTCATTTTCCCAAGGAAACGCCACACTTTGATCTTACAATCGAAACTCGTGTGTAAATCACATAAAAATTGGGTAACAACGTTCTAGATGCATTGTCAATGATAACCGTGCGCGTTGCTTTTTTTCTGTCCGAATTTATATATCGTTTCTTTTCTCTCGTACATAGGAAATGTTTATAATTTATAATTTTGTTAATATACCCACGCGGACAAAAATATAGTTCAAAATATATTTCACAAATATTTTTACAAATATTTTACTTAAAATATATTCGTATATATTCTACATATATATTTATAAATTATTTATAAAGCGACAATAACTTATATAAATTTAATATAAAATAAATATAAATTTTATCGAAAAAATATACATTATTTATATAATAAATGTAAATTCAACATATATTTGTACGTATATTTTTGTCCCTGTGGGTATTCAGTGTATTATATTACCAATATAATATTAATACGCAAACATCTCTATCGAATTTCTACTTTTGGGATATTCACTAAATTGAAAATTTCTATTACATAGGTATTAATAAAATTGTTTTGAACTTTTATTTTCGATATAAAAATGAATTTTATTTTACTTACGTATTGTTGTTATAAAGAGTATACACAATTGTGTCAACGTCAAACGCCATAACACTTCCATTTTAACGAAGCCGGTAATTATATTTCCGATGAAAGTTCAATTTCATGAACTTTACTCAATTTTTTTTATATGTAATTATAACTGTGACAGTTTCCTTTCCATCTAGTTGTCCCACTTACGAATCTTCACCATTGTTATCAATGATGTCCTATGAATATTGAGTCGCGAGAGGTTAATGATATTGCTATTAATTGCGCATTACTTGCAGATTTGACTGATTGGTAACGAGATCGCTGTTCCAAATGAAAATTACATTTTCATTTACCCTCCCACTTGGACAAAATTAAATGTGCCATACGTGAGACATAGATCATATAAAAACCATTGATTCATTGATATAAATTTTACATCCATATATGCATGGTATCATATATCACTATTACACTTTTGTATGAAATTTTATTGTCTTTTCTCGGTATTTTTGAAAATTTTTGCTAAAGTTTCTCGGCTGCTGAGATTCTTGATGCAAGCTGGTGACTCAATCGATAAATGATGTGATTAATTAAATGGTTTCCTTTATTTAACGACGCTTGGTTTTACAAAAGGCTTCATCAAATTCCAGTCCAATTCACGGGTGCAACCTTTTATCCGTTACATTGAATTTGTGTTTTGTTCTTTTTATTTTTAAAACAATGATATATTTTATTAAATCATATATTTCTGTATATGATATGTATGTAAATGTCATATATACTCATACATGCATGTCGATGAGACGCACACGCTAAGATTTAGTGGGGACGAAGTGAAAGTAAGTCGAGCATTGTTTAGGAAGCTACAGCTATACGGCAGTGGCCCTCAACCCATAGCTGCGTACCAGGACTGATCATTTGTTGTCAACATTGCACTGTTTATCCCATTGCGTAATATACATTTTTCGTGCGGTCGTGTATCAACCGCATTACGTCACAAGTGGAGTAAAGTATAATCGTTACCAAAAAAGAGAAAGAACAAAACCCGAAACGAAACCAGTGTATTATTCAACGTTTAAATAATTTTTATACTAAGTTTAGTTACTTATTTATTTGGTTATTAACAACACGTGGCTTAAAGTGGGGGTAAAAACTAACATCTAAAAAAGAAATCGTCTGTGATGGATTTTCATTGATACAGTTCTGATTCGAGGGTAGATATGAAAATCAAAGTCGGGAAAAACATTAAGAACCACCTGTTACACTCCAATTTGTGTCTGAGAAAATTTTGTGTTTATCCTCCCGCGGTCGTTGAACTTTTCGAAATTTACTCTCCCCGTCACGAAAAAAAAATCCTCGTCACGGCGCTTTATAGTCTATCCGACATGCTTCTACCAGAAATTCCAAATTTTTGTGACGAATCAAAACAGGGGCTGATTTTATATGCTAGATTGATTCGTCAAATCGAGTAGTGTAGTGTTTTTTATGACTTCAATTTACATGTACCATTTTTATATTCAAAAAGGAAAAAAAATGATGCATTTTTTTTATTTTAAATTTTAAATGTAATGTAATGTAGGCCAATGCGTATTAAGGATGAAACATGAATAACAATATTTGACTCGATATTTTGTGACATCGAAAAATATAATAAAGGCCACTGCGCATATTATACAAATATTTCTCGTTTTCTACGAGTTAAAATATAGCACGTTTGTTTGAACTGATCGTCGAACGTTAAGACATTATTATCTGATTGACGAAAAAGACACACCTCTATCGATATCTTGAATTAAAAATTAAATAACAATTTTATCACTGTAAACGAGATAATCGCATATCGAAACTTTATTTGCCGAGATCAAAAATCATAGAAAAATACGAATACGAAAAAGGCCTGTCAAGAAAAAAATTAAAAGCAATTAAAATACAATTAAAAAATAATTAAATCTTTCAACTCGCAGGTCAGCCTGATGTCCTGTGATGTTATAGTAAATATTTTTTTATTCGATTTAGTTTCAGAAAACACTCCAAATCGTTTCTTTCGTTTTAGTAAACCAAGTTGTGTTTAAAAAATTGTTCAAAAAGTGTTTGTTACTTTTTTTTTGCCACCATAATCTGCCTGTAACGAGGAAGACAACGTACATTGCGATTTTATTCCTAGAATCCAAAATGGTTACGACAATGAGACTGAAATTCGTGGTTCCCAAGAAATAGTGTTGAGCCGACCGGTTTTTTGTTTCACCGCGCCGGGTCAAGAAACCCTTTTTAGTTTCCAGAAACTAAGCCAAGCAGGAACTTATCAGGTAGACACGCGAGACAAACATTTATAGCCGGATCGTAGTTTTGATAGAACATGTTTATAAGGAAGAGTTGGAAATTTTGCGACAGCTCATTGGACTTAGTCATTGTTGGGTACATACGAAGAACCAAGGACGATCATCTTGCACCCACCAATGGTCTTCTACCTGGAATCTTCTTATATCCAGAAGATGGTTGACCCCGAAATTGAGTCCCTTCTGACGCTGCCTACCCCTCGTCTAGCTCCAGTTATGGGCGTCGACTTTGGGTTCATCGACCTTGCCTTCTGAACTAGGAATTTGATGCAGGTGATGTTGAATAGGGTTGTAGCCACATAATAGCTTTACCTGCTGCCTGTATTTTATTTTTTTTTTTTGGGTCAACGCACTTGTTTCTTCTTTTCATTGCTGCTTTAAATCAAACGAATTTGATCCAACAAAACACAATTTTTCAAAGAAACCGCGCGAATTATTTCTTCTTTCAACGAGATACCGTAAGGGTTGGGACCAGTTAATGATTTTATTATGCAATTCCCACACAAATTTGTCTTTTGATAGCAACTTCACTTTAATCATTCATGTATAAACACGATATAACAATTTTAATTTAATTTGTATTAAATTTATTTAATTTGAATTTAATTCTTTATTTTCATTTAGATCTTTAATTTAATTTTATCAGGTTGGCTCATGTAATTATTCTTCTTTGCTACAAAGTCCAAAACAAAAATGGTCTTGTGGGTATGATTTTCATCAACGAAATATTTAAAAAATATTAAAATCAATGTCAATATATTTGAAGAAAAAGATGTCTTTTTTATCATTATCAGTATTTACTTATATAACGAAAAAAAAGTGTCATATCTGAAAACGTCTTGAATAATTCAATTTTGATATCTCTCGGTTAGATAAATAACAAAAACAGATTTTCGATTGTAATGCACCGCATTAACTTGAATATGGTCCATGATAGTCGTATCTGTATATAATGAGATAAAAAGAGAGAAAGAAAACTTAGGGCCGTGAGAAAAATGTTTGATTCAAATTTGTTGGTTTTTCATAGTCGGCGTGATATTTGTGAAGAGAGATTTATTGATATTGAGGTACATCGAATTTGTGTTTATCGCATCGAGTCACGAGTTTTTACCTTCAGTGCAGTTCAAATTTATTGGGTATAGTCTAGGTGACAACAAAAAATCGTTGTCTTGATTCATTCTTTTGACCTTACAATTTGTCCAACGGGAGTTTGGTTCCCTATTTTATTTTTGAATTTTATAGAATAGAAATTTTAATTCAGCCTTAATGAAAAAAAATGTGAATGTCTATATGTGTTTAATATATCTATCCAACGTAAAGTGGGTTCAATTTAATTTTATTTATTGTTCATTATCAAAATTAATCTATTTTTTTCAAGACAACGTAATCTTATTTCTTAAATGTGGAGGCTCGTGCAAGAGAATCTGAATCAGAAGGAGATAAGGTGTTATGACAAACACGCGACGTATCATGTGTATACTGAAAGCTTGAAACACGTTGAAGATAAATATATAAATTTTTTTAAATTAAATATAAAATCATCAATACCATTTTTCATTAAATCAGACTGATTTTGTTGAGCGAAAAAAAAAAACTTTTATATAACGTAGATGGATAACGTCGTCCATTACATATAGGTATTTATGAAGAGTTATTGAACGTAATCTTTCTCGTTATATATTTTTGAAACACAATCAGAAAAATTTTGTGATTTACATAATTAATCAGCCGAGGTTATCGGCTACGTTAACTTTAGGAATGTTTTTACATGCTGCTGATAAATGTCATCTTTCTGAATTAAACCGTTGTGAAATTAGCGTTAAAAATGTAACTTGCTTATGTTTTGCAAACAAATTTAATTTGCAATTATAAAATTCTATCATAATTGTTCATTGATTATAAAGATGAAAAAAATTGTATCTCAAATATATAGTTTTTTCATTTCATCTGAAAAAATGTCTGTCTTTCATTTTCAAGTTGGAGCTTTTTTTTCATGCAAAAGTTTTTTTTATAACACTAATTTCCATTACATAATATAATCACATTTGCAGATGGAGTAGATTTTTTTAAAGTTATCTGTTGCGTTCTTGGAGAGTCTAATGTATTGAATTTGAAAATACACTCGAGAATTGGAAATGGAATGAAAATTTGCTCGACGGCGACTGCACTCGACTTATTTGCTTAAACGAAGAACTTTTGTATGCTGATGTATGCAATAGTAACATTTTAACAAATATTTAGATTCATTAGATTACGTTACAACATTTATGATATATAGATATTTTTGTACTTTAGGTGCACATATCAAACTTTGCGTAATTTTATTTATGATTTGATTTTCCAATCCTCTAATTCTCTTAATTTTCAGAATACAAATAATATTTAGATTTTGTATAATAGGAGTGAGAATAAATAAATAAATGTTTAGCTTCTCATTGACAACTACGGATTACACGCCCCTGTAGTGTGCGTAGGATAACCATCAGGCGTGGCAAAATCTCACGCTTAAACATGCATATGGTACTTTTAGGTAGGCGGCTTTCTTTATATTTTTGAACTCAAAAATAATAATCATCATAACTTATGATATTGATAGTTCCTAATTGATTTTCTTTAACTTGTTTGGCGAGTAAGAAAGGATCTACAAGTAACGCCGTACAATTAGATACTCATCATTCATCTCAGTTGAATCAAGTTTTGATGTTCCCGCTTTAATTCAATAAACGGTAAATAATGCAATTTGTTAGAAAAAAATTGTATGTAACTAAATCAAAGTAACCAAAAATTATATTTGTTTCAACTTTTATTTATTTTTAATGCACTTTGAAATTTTTTAAATGATATATATTTTATTCTAATTGAGTGTCGTTTTTAAAATTTTGATAATTTTTCAAATATTCGTTCATGTATAAGATCTTGAGAATTTGTATTCGCGTCATGCGATTGAATACGTGTTTTTCGGTACGGAAATTGAACAAAAGATGATACACAGGTATACACATCAGGATATCATATGCAGCTTATAAGGGGGTTGTTCACGTGTTGACTCTGGTACTGACGGGTTGCCCTACTTTTTTCAAACTCGAGTCAATCGGCTTATAACAAGTTTTTATTTGTATTGAAATTGTTATTTTTTTTTCATTTTTTTGGCATGCCAGTTATTTGTGTTTACATATAGACATTAGTTCAGGTTTAAATGATTTTATGGGAAATCAGTGGAGAGAGATGAGATTTTGGGCTTCAAGTTATTTTTTATGAAGCTTTATGAAAATTAATACTTGAGTAATCAATTCTGTAGACTTTTTAACTTTCATTTGAGTAATTTTAACCGAAAATGAAATTCCCCTGTTTGTATACTTGAAGAAATTGTTAAAGGAAAACTAATCTTATCGTATCATTTGCTTTTTGACGTATCCTAAATTGTGTTCAAGTGTTACATTTTTTAGATTTACTAAAAGAATATGGGAAAGGTAAATTCATTAACGTCTTTAAAAAACTAAGGTTGGCCGCAATTTTACAACCAGAGCACTTGTATCAGAGTGCAATTGAAAGGACCATAAAAATACTGGAGTAAAAATTTACTCCAGTTTTTACACTTCTACATTCCGGGCATTAATTTTTATAAATTGACAGTCCGTCGTTTTCAAGTTCTTTTTGGAATAAATTAGTTTTGATCATACATTCGAATAGTTGCAGCTTTAATTAATGAGTTTAAATAAAGTCAACCTGCAATTGGAAAGTTGTGTGTTATTCGAGGTACATTCAAAATTTGTCAGTGACTTTCGGGTATACAAAATACAACTTTGTGATAATGTTTTTTTTTCATTTTTCTAAACATTGAAATTGTGGATATTAAAAATATTTATGAGAATCCATAAATCAACGTCTGGCGGACTTTACAGATCCAAATCAGAGTGGAATTTGATTGAAGAAAGATGACATAATGACATAATGAATGTTTGTTAACGATCAAATTTGACCATCATGTTATATTTTTGACTGTTAATTTGTCAACTTTCACTTTCCACTTTTTGATATTCAATTTTTTTCCTAAACCTAATATATTATGCATATTGTTCTCAAGTGTTATATAACACGTTTTGTTCCTGTCTTATTATAATGATCAACGGTTGTTTGAAATAAAATAGTTATCGATCGACAAGATCGAACATATCAATAAAAGCGTTTGCGCGTAGAAATGCATTACAACCGATTGGTACTTAATCACTTGGCGATTGACATTTCATTATGCAGATACATATGGATAATTTTCATGTAGGTGTTCGCACATACCGGTTCTTTTTTTTCGACAAAAAATAATGAAGTGAAAAAAAAAAAAATTAAAAAAAAAAAGGTTTACTAGGTTTTATGCAGACTTTGGTATGTTTACAGTGAAACTTGAGAGTACGAGCTCAGAAAAGGGAACCATGAAGATTGTAATGAAACAAGCGAATGAACAGGATTTGGAAAGTGTTTTGGAAAGTGCGAGTGCTAAGAACGTAACACCAAAGAATAAAAAGAAAACCATTCAGTGTTAACTGAGTTTTTTTACATCAACAAAATAGTTATATTTTTTATGTAACGCGATGATTTGTCTATATCAGGTTGAGACAAAAAGTAATACAATTTTCAGATCAATTGAAAAAAAAGTTTAATTAATGAAAATTTAAACATCGGGGTAAAAAATTATGTTGTTGATTCAAAAATAAAATACAATTTTACATGCATGAAGGGTGTCCTATTTCAGCTTTATCCAACTATATGGCAAATGTACGCGTGAGTGTACATGCAGTATATATTCTTCCACGCGGGGTACTAAAAGTGCGTGAATACCTATATACATATAAAAGTAGCTGTCAGGTAGCCTTGAAAAACCTATTTCACATTCTAATGTAGCTGGCATTAGGAGCGATCGTACCTCAATCGCGTTGGCGGAACGATACAAAAAAATGTCCACTATAAAAATAATTGTTCACATAAATGGAAAGTGAAATCCATATCCTAAAGTTGTTGTTAAATATAAAAAATCGTCAAACCTTCCATTGTTGCAAAAATATTGCAAAAATGTACAATGTCAATCATTATACTTATGCACATCTAAACGAAATCTTTTTTTGTCGTTTTTTCAAGTCGGATGAAATTTACCAAAATTGACTTACAATTAGAAATAAAACTAAATAAAAAGATTTATCATTTTATTGCAGTTAAGAAATATTAAAACAACAAATCGTAGGGTGACATGTAGATACACTGAGAAAAAACTTGTTATAAAAATTACTATAACATATAGTAATCGAGACATATCTTAAAAATTATCCTATAATCCTTAAGAATTATCCTATAACATTTTTATTTTATTTACTATAATTATAGTAAATTTTACTATGGGGTATAATACAAATTACTATACCATATAGTAAAAATTATTACAAGTTTCTAGTCAAATTTTTTAGATGTTGCACGATATGTGTGGATTGCCAGAAGTTATAGTAATTTTTATTACAAGTTTTTTCTCAGTGTATACCATTCTTGTATACGAAAAAATTAACTGTAACAACAAAAATTGGGTGATGTGTGCGTGATAACTTTTCATGAGATAATAATACCTATGTAAATTACAATGAGAAAAGAAGAATAACAAATTACCCGAATAATGAAATATTGGCCGATTGTTTAAATGCGGGTGAAAACGTATAGATAATTAAGCGCAATAAGTGACACTGTGCACACAAATCACGGCTTCGTTCATTCAAAATTAAACGTTTTAGTGTGAATATTTTTTACTATTTTATGTACATCGGTTAGTTGCGAGTTGGATAATCTTCGAATTACATTGATGTTATACAATGTCTACTCTTGGTATCGAATATAATCGGAGATGTTGTTACTTCTGTTTATTGTGGTGCACCCAGAGTTCAATCAGATTGGTGTAACGCACTGCAAATTGTAGCTGATCGCAGACCTTATCAGATGACCAATTAAAGTATAACACGAAGGTTAATTTTTTTTTCTATCGTTGTATTGTAACTGCAGTTCTTAAAACTCTTGTATTTCTTTTCATTTCATTCTGTGATAATTTATTGTCTTTTTAAGTCTTTTTTGTATTGGTGAGTAACAACAAAAAAAAAATAAATAAATAAAAAAAAAAATAAATAAAAATAAAAAATATCTTAAATGTTCATGTTTTCTAAAGAACAATATTTTTGTTTCAGAATCTACAAAGGTCGAAAGACAGACCAGTCAAAGGTAAGAAAACTGAGATGTACTACTAACTCTAAAATAAACAGCGAACAACGTGAAATTTTAAAATCAAAGTTTATAAATATTCGTTTTTAAATTTTATTTTTGTTTGAAAATTTGTCCTGATGTTCATTTCGTGGTACTATAAAATAGGCAAGGTGTCCAAGAAGTTATTCAAACGAAACTAGGTCGTCACGTCACGGCAGTGAACGTTGCAAAACCTGTTCCGTCGAGTAATCCTGGGAGGACGTGCTCATAACAAAAATGTTGAGTCCTATTCCAGAGTAATATATAGACTCGTACATAGACCTGCCTGCTTGGAAATTCGCAAAATTTCGAAATCCACTTCAGAAATTTAAAAAAGTTCACATAAAAAAAATGATCGCACTACATTTTAAATATCCCATCAAACTGACAATCTGAATGTTTTCTGAAAAAAAGGAAATAAAAAAAGTTATAAAAGAAAAAAAATGAGAAAAAAAAAACGAACTCAATGGTCATTTCGATTTCTGACGATAACTATTGTGTAATTGACATCACATCTTGAAAGTGAAAGAAGAAAAAAAAAGGTTTCAAAGATCATAAATGTAGATTAAAGTTTAGTCTGAATCGAGTGAAATGAAATGGGATTGTAAATGAAAAGCAAAACTTATCGTTCGAGTTGTTTGACGTTTTGCCTTTTTGGGTCGTGATTATTCACGGTTCAGTGCAAAACCCAGGCGAGTTGAACAACAAAGTATGTCTTCCTTGACCGAAAAAGTATCTGGCTGGCTCCGGGTTGAGCGCACGTGTAATGCTATTACGAGTGTCTAGCCGCGCTGATCATCATCGCTTTCTTTCTCTTATCAGTGTGGTGAACGTTTCTCCATTTGACCGGTACATCGGCATCATGTAGGCCAGTAGGTCTGCTTGCGCACGAAAGTGTTATGTCAACCATAAAAGAGATTCACTTTCATAGGAATCGATAACTCATGTAGAAAAAAAAACCCAATGACTGCCGGTTTTATAATATCCTACAAAATCGGTATTACGATTGATATTAAATCATAAGGTTTACCGCCGCAAGTTAAACGAACACTTTTATATGATTTCTCTAAACAATAATTTCATATTTTCTAAACATATTTCGTATTTGGATAAAATGATTGAAATTTAAATTTGTACTCGAATGTCACTATACAAAATGTCGTTGAGAAAGCGTTAAAAAATACATGTTTGAATTTTAGGCAATTGTTTTTGCAGCGATGAGAATGCGAGCATCAAATACAAATTATGTGCAAAAAAGTTTGCATGTCGAAAAACAAGTGACTAATCAAAATAAGTAAACTTGAGAGTGTGATTAAGAATTCACGATGCACGCGTGGCAATTAAGCAGTTGCTTCGAATGATATAGAGAAACCGATCGGCAATATGTGCCGACGATTTTGATGTTTACAAAGGAACGAAAGTTTGCGTCCTTTTTGCGTATTCTGCACACGCTCATAAGACTGTCAAGTTTCACTGTGATGCCTGACGCATTATTCGTTCTATGACTATCTTTTGGGACCCACGTGCGATCCTTGACAAGGCAAAATTTATGCTGTCCTTCACTTTTTATCCATCATTTAATTGATGAGATTCCATACCAGGGTTATATATAGGACTAGGCGCCAATTTTATTTTCCATGTGCGTTTCAAATATTACATAAATAAGATTTTAACTTTTACTCTCAATCGAATTAAGTTTACGATTATTGTATCATTCTTTTTGGGATAAGAGTTTCTGTGGATGGAAAAAATTCGTTGGATTGATCATTTGAAAGTAACATTTTATTATGTAGCCTTTTTTTGTGAATTTTGAAAAACAAATTCATCATTCACGAAGGTAAACAATTTTTTCTCTCACTATTTCATAATAACTTTGATATATCATTATTTTCCAAAGAGTCGAGAGAAAAAGTGAAAATGTAAAATTTGAAAATAAAAAAAATATATACGTTGCGTTGATTTTATGAATGAAATTTCACTTTCAATCGAAAACCAAAGGAAACAATTAAAAAGTTTTAGCCAATTGATGAGGGGGAGGGAGGCGACCGCTTGAGCACCACTTTCTTATTTCTAGGTTACACGCGCAACGAGTTGAGTTTCACTTTTTGAATGTTCAAAGCTGCACGTTGCTGTATGAGCATATTTGAGCTTAGCTCGGCTCATTGGCTAAATTTGTGAATATTTGATTGTTTATAAAAAAAAAAAAAATAAATAAAAAATATATTTATTCAAAATTATTTATTTTGTTAAACTTTTTTTATTTTATTTAAAAGCTAAACGAAAAAGCTAGACTAAAAAGCATTCTTCGAAAACCAAAAGGTAGAGAAAAAAGACGAAAACATTTTTTCGAAGATTTAAATTCACCAAAAGGTATTACTATAATCGCTTTCAGCTCGGTAAACACAAACAAATAAGACAAAGTATAAAAAAAAATCTCAAAACTTGATTTATGGCGTGTTAAATGTTTGGTGACTGTGAAACCAGTAGACAGGTGGATATTCGTAGAGTCTAACACACTCTAGCGTGAGATTCAATTTTCTCCCTGCCGTACGATTAATCTGACTGCGTGTGAAAGGGAATTTATAAAAATGTGACGAGTCAAGTCGTTTTCCACCCTCGGAATTGATTGTCGGATCAGCTGTGTAGATGTGCATTTTTAAATCTCATGACAAAGGTAAAAAGGGACGTAGCAATAACTTTAAATTTATATATGATTGAAACGAACATGATTTCATTTTTATAATAAAATCGAAATTCGATATTTCGAACATAAATCGATATATTCATTGAAATTCGATATATCGATTGAAATTTAAGATATCAATTTATTCCGATCGGAACATGGCATCGTCATCGAACATATCGGTCGAAAGTCGATACTTCGATATATATCGATGTAAAAATTCGATAAATCATTTAAAAATCAATATATCGATATGGAATTGGATACATCTCGATATATCAAAGACGGTTTGATATATCGATTTACATGCGTTCAGAAACAGGGAAAATAAAATACAAACAAGAGCTGTGATGTGTAAACAAAAATTTTAAATTACAGTGAAGCGCTCTTTTTTGCAATATTTAATTTACGCATCAACTAAACACAGATTTCACTTTTAATTCATTGTTCAATTTGTGCAATTAACTTTTGCATAATCTAATATCGAGTTGATTGGTTTTTAGAATGAGTGAAGATGACGTCGTTGGGCAAGAAACGATGTCGATCTACAGATACAGGAAAAATCGCGTACAGACAATAAGTGCGATGATCAGACGGGGTTGGGTTGATGACTAAGCGCGATCAGGACGATCGGTTGCGTGCGCGGCCAAGTAGACAAGCCAGTCGAGCAAAGTAGGCTGTTATTTAACAATTTTAGTGAAACGTTCGCGGTGTATTATACAATCGGCCTAGATCCTGAGTCACGGATCGTTACGGATCGTGAGCGTTGCCAAGCAACGATTCCTAGTCTCGGCGCGCAGTGATTGTCCGCGTAGCCGCATGTCTTTGCTTGCCTCTCTGCGACCACGTCAACCGGCACACCACCACTCATCCTCGCTTATTTCGCATCCCCACTCTTCTCTTCACTTTCAATTAAATAAATTTATTACAGACAATTATGCAAATGGAATGCACTTTATTTGTCTAAAAATGAATGAATGATAAAAATAATAAGCTGTAAATTTGATGCAAATCTTAAGTTTGTAAGAAAAATATTAAATTGACGAAAGTTATAATTTTTTTTCTAGAGTTTGGCGTTATCGTTACTTTCTTACAATGACTTTCTTCCAAAACTGTTATCAATTTTCTAAAAAAATCGCTTGATATCTTCATCATACATCAAATCGCTTCACGTTTAAAGAATAAAAAAGAAAAAAAGAAATCGTCTTGTGATGACTGATAGTGAGCATTTCGGAGCGTTTATGACTCTAGAATCTCGTGGTAAAATAGCTTTGCAAAAAAGTGAAACGGCTGGTGCCAAAAAAAAAAAAAAAATAATAATAATAATAATAAGTGACTCGTGAAAATTGCCTTTTTTTATTTTCCTTTTGTTTTTAACATCAAATACAATGAGAGTTTGTTCGCACATAAAAATTGAAGTACGAATGCCATCAGAGGGTATATCTTTGAAGTATAATGAGGACTTAGTAATATAGCAGTAGAAGAAAACAGAATCACAGTTTTTATTTTCGTTAAAAAGAGAGCGTAACAGAACAAATGACGTAATCTGTAATTTATTGTTGGCTGGCGAAAAAGAGAAATTCGCGTCCTGGCTACGCGAAATAAAAACACTTGCGCGACGCAACGACTCGGTAAATGTTATTATTTAATGACGTTATCAAATTTGTTCGTGCGTTTACCCGAGCGTGAGGTGTTTCACACGAAACTGAAAACGGTCGTGACCGATAACGAGGATGTGTCAACGATTTTTATCTTGATAACAGTTTCCGGCTTCGTCGAATCCAATAATCGCTTTTGTATTTTCGATAGCGACGCATTATAGACAAACAAATTCAAACCGCGATCATCTTCGAAACATCATATCTCTCTAAGAAAACAAACAGCAATGGAGCAATCGTTAAATGCAACAAAGTTTAAACAACAAAAATTGGTTGTTTATTTTTTGTTTTACAATAAATGAATTATTTTAATTTTTGTTCAATTTATTAATAACGTGTTTGAGCAGTTCAAATCGTCAGTATGAAATCTCACAATTAGTGGATCCAATGATTTTATTCACAGCTTTAATGTGTTCATTTAGGTATGCGCGAGATTGACGATCAGAGTAAAATTGTACTGCGTGTAAGTTAAAATGGTCTGAAAAATCATCGCGTGATCGCGTGAGCTTTCATGTGCTACCAAGATCCCACTTGCTATCATTTAAACGTCACTTGGCACGATTTTGATGTTACTGAAACTTGTTGCATTCAATGATATCCGATATAGTATAATATACTTAGACACACACCATGCATGCATTCCAACCATTCAATTAAAAAAAAGTTTACAAAAAATAAATACTCGTACTCACGACACCCATAAAGTTTTGATTTAAAACATGAAAAATGTATAACGCTTTGGAAATTTTTTTCATTATAAATATATATTCTTATAAACTTATTAACTTTTTAATTTGTTTTTAATTCTAACAATCTTCAAATACAGTTAATTTGCTTAAAATTTGAATAAAGTTTATTATATTCAAAAATTCAGTTGCAATCAATTAAAACTAATAGACATTCTTTCATTTTTGTATTCCAAATTTAAAAGTAAAAAAAATTTCAGTTGATCTAACTGCAAATTTTATAGTAAATCGTTCATTTAAACTGAAATTACTCAGCTGAAATTACTGAATAGTAACATTTTTTATCTCCGTGTAGATACAGCAATCATACGCTATCATGAATCGGTCACTAACGAGACAAGGAGAGCCCCGGCGTTATAAATTGCATTATCAAATTGTTCCATCGCTATGCATGTTCATATAGACATACAATAACGCATACATTAAAGCTGAGACACAACCTTTAAAGAGTAATCGTGTATACAAAAAGCGTTAACCGACGGTTGTTTATGGTTTAGAACATTTCTTTTTTTCGCAAAAGAAAAAAAAAGAATGGAACAATAAAAAGAACGAGAAAGAATTATTGAGATCAACTAAACGGCAGTACGCCGCGGTCAAACTGCATATCTAATCACCGAATCAACCTTTCCCTTTTTCTTGCGTTCTTACGACAAAATAGCGAATTCCTTTCCCTCTCGTATAAGCTCACAAAGGCAGACTGCCTAGCCGTGGCGCGCGCTCAGCATCTACCTCGATAACCGATCAAGCAAGCCAGACCGGCTAGAAAATGTATTACGCCATCGCGTCTGTTTACACTGGAAGTAATCGACTGCTCGCGGTCGGATCGCGACAACTTTTTTTTCTCTTTAATTTCAATTTGTTTTCTTTCGTTATCCCACTTCGGAGGTAACTTGCACTGAAAAAAATGCTACCTTGAATCAAGTATATTTAACTTGAATTAAGAAGTAAATATCCTCACATACATTTAAGAATATATATTCTTCATCCCAGTGTCAAAACGAGTTGACAAAAGTAAAAATAAACTTCATTCAAGTGAAATATACTTAATTTAAGTAGATTTTCACAAGTATATTATATACTTGATGACAGTTTAATATTTTTGTTTTCAGTGTGAGAGTGCACTTTAGATATTTAGGCCTTGGATGAACGCACTCTTGTACATATCACTTGACACACACACACGCGCATTTCTGACTTTTGTCCCCAAAAATGTCAAAACCTTTTCATTTTCAAACCTTTCGATCTCATTTACTTTCTCACACGGTTTCTTGAGAGTTTGTTCTAAGATAAATCTCATTTGTTTTCTCTGTTATAATATTGATAAATGATAAAAAAATAGATTCGACTTTTATGATCAAAATTTGAAGGAGAGGAAGGAAAAGGGAGAGATATATCGAGTGTTTGTAAAGTAAAATAAAATAGGTCAAACAAGTTGGTGCTTGAGATAGTCGGTTTGGTATTTGTTGAGCGTCATTAGATCGAATTTGGACGTTGATGGCGCGTCTTGAAGACTCGGTGGGAGTTGGAGCTCGACGGCGATGTTGGTGCGCGACGCTGTGCCACTTTCACTTGACATTACATAACCAACCCGTACGAACCGAAGTTCGAGAAGCTAGCTTATAGAACTGGGTAAATGGGAGAGAACCACATACACACAATTCTACACGTTTAATACCGCCAATCTCAACGATAACCACGTGTAGGCCCAACTTTATATGCGTTGGCCGTTTCTATTATAGTATTATGCCTTCTCTGTCATTGGTACTGCAACTTGTATGCAAAAATGCCTCGCGGATCGTTTTCGTACTTTCAATTTCATTTCTTGTAAAAAAATATTTTCAACAAGATTTCAAAGAATTTATCACGAACAAAATATACGACTCATAATATATTCTAATTTATCTTTTATAATTACTATTAGTTTTTGAACCACACACCATAATTTTGAATTACAAGTTTGAACGATGAATAAAAAGTGGCAACTCATCGAAGTTTCATTCTTTCCCCTAAATTGTCATAGGTGAAAAAAATGATTTTGCTTCTATTCGACATTCGAAACCGGTTAATTATAATAACACCAGCTGAATATTATGCGTTGAATTGAATTACAATTATTCATTACGAGTATTATGTAATGGAGTTTTTTTCGGTGGGTCAGTTTGTTACTGCTCGATTGATGCTAATTCAGGTCAGGTATCGTCTCCACGTGTATAATTATACAATAATAAATAATCATCGTCGCGAGAAAGTGAAATGGCAATGGCGTAGAATCGGACGCGCCTTCGCCGACGTGTGTTACGTGTGCGGACTTAGGCGAAAGTGACTCCAAGGTCGTGCACGGCTATACGCCATTTCTAACAGTGATCAAAACGATTACGCGCGTTATTACTGATTCTTGAATTATGCCTCACGAACCAGTTCAATTCCTTTTTTCTACCCCTGTATTTCTCGTTTTGATTCTGAACAACAACTGGTCACACTTTGCGAATCTAAACGAAACACAAAAAAACAGTTAATTCACCTATCCAAGAGAAACGACAAAAAATAAAAATGCTAAGATTCAATGTCTAAATTTACTGACTGGATTTCTCCAGTCTCCAAGTGTTTTATTATGAAAATTTATTATGAAAAGTTAGTTGCCTCACATTCAGATGTAATTAACGTCTGAAAGTGAGTCGTGTTTGAGGTCTTAAAAACGTGTCTTAAAGTAAGAATTTTGTTTGCTTACATTACAATGAAGGTATGTCGATGAATTTTCCTTTCCGTTTTCATATTGAAATAACGCTGTTGGTGGATAAACATTCGAAGTGTGCACCCACGTGTGAGCATCGAATAAATTAGTGTGATTGTAATATAAAACGAAATAAAATCGAAAGTGAAAGATTTTTCTGAGAATTTTCTATAGGCCGGTCGGATTATGAGGGGCCCGGGGAATATAAATAATTTCGTATCATTTTTGTGTGTGGGAAAAAAAAGAAAGTGATGCAAAGGAACCGATATGAGAATTGAAAGTATTCAGCCCGGCGCGTTTCATTCAATTTGAATGTTGGTTTTAATTTTCGTGGCTCCGCTTCACGTTCCTTATTCTATTCCCCGCGTCGTTTTTCTTTTTATTTGTCTTTCTCTTTTGTTACTCTGTTTTTTTTTCCTCGAGAAGGAAGATCGTTCTAGGGAAACCACTGCAGTGGATGATGATGACCTAAATACGAAGTAGTGAAAGTGGCACGCCGCTGGTCAGACAGAGCCTGCCATCACCGCTCACCCACACACAAACTCGGCGGTGTTCCACGTACACCAAGTCGCTGCTGTAACCGACTATCTATTAACGCATCTTTATTAACTAATATGTCACATCAATTTCACGAGGCACAATGCCTCGTTTCTCTCTTTCTCCAAAAAGTTCCCTTCATAAACCTTTTTTTCTTTCCTCTCGCATGGTCGAAATTGTCGACCATGCGAATATTCGCCAAGTCACGTTTTATTTCAGAGAACCATAAATGTTGGTAGAAAGTTGCAGCGCATTTTCGGCGCTCACACTCGCACTCTATTTCACTAACAAATCATATACGAATTCGTCATGTGCAAGCTGAAGTTTTGTTTCTTCGTTCACCTCAATATCTTTATTTAAATATTTACCTGTATCGAGTTCCCCGTCCAGTGTAAATACATTTGAATCATCGTAGATGAAGGCAAACAAAAAGTATTTTCTCAGTCAATAGTTATCTTATGAGAAAAATTTCTTATAGGTGATGTCCTCTCTAATGTTGGTTACATTATTTTTGTAACAATATTTAAATGATTATTCATTATTCATGCTCTGGTGTAATCGCGGCGAATATATTTTCAGTACCGTAGAATAAAAAATTTTATTCATGAAAACATTCGAACATAGCGGAGCATAGCGGTTATATAATATTTTATCGAAAACTGTCTAACAGACTTATCTATATACATTGAAATTAACCTGTCTTTAATATCAATTTCGATCTGAGTTTATTATACGTTTACCAGAATTCAAAGAGTTTTTATAGGAAATTTGGTTAAAGATTGACTTGAGATTGATTCAAGATGTAATGGATTATGAAATTATTGATTCAATAATAACAATTTTTACTCGTGTAATAAATAATAACAATTAAAAAGAATTTAAATTTTTTAATTAACTAACTTGTCTAGATTTTATAATGGAAATTTTGTTATAAATGAAACAATAGTAATATTATTCACAATTTATATGATTCTTTTTTGTTTAAATAACAGATACGTCAGCCAGATGGCTTCGTTATGTTTGATTTTATTCATAAGATAATCGTGAAATTTAAAGTTTCAGGTTTTGTCAAGCGAAACCGATCCAGTAAAATGGAAATAAACTGTCATCGAACATATCGAATGGAAAACTATACAAGAAATATAATACCTGTTTGATGCTACGAACATCAAACTGGAATTCGAAATTGTTTCAAAGTTGGACCCTCAAGTTATGTGGGCGGCCAAACATTTTTCGTAGCATTTTCAGGACTTTTTAACTTATCAGCAATATCAATGCAACGATTTGACCTGTGGCCCAGTTTTTTTTTGCACACGTTCAAAATAAAATTAAAAGTAACGTCGTATAGCGCATTCCTTGGAATATTTTTAATTTTTGCAACTCAGCATAAAATAAAACCAATACGTGAGTACACTTCTGTGGAATTCGCGGTGATGTCGAATCAATTATGTTACAAAAAAGTTTATTTAATTTAGTTGTGAGGTCTTTTACAGTTGTTGTTTCTAATTTCATTTTAGACCTTCCTCCTGAAATTACTTTATTACATACAACAAAATATATAAATGTACAAAAAGTACCAGTTGATTATTCATTTTATTTGACACTAGAAAAAAAAAAAAAAAAAAAAAATTAAATTGAAGTTTGAAGAAAAGAAAAAAAATGCATGTAATTTTAACCGTAGAATCAAGGGTTTTTGTTAAACATGAATGGTTGTGCATGTTCCACAGATATAAGATGCATTGTGAACGAAAGATGGTACATCGGGAAATAAAATATTCGGTACACAGCTTGGCCTACTTTGGCGTCCAAGTGTTCAAAAAGAGCCCGTATGACTAAAGTCATTTCCGGTTGTTATACACGTAACCGGAATCGAAATGCCCTTGTGAATTGCTCACTGAGAAACAGCAAAGTAGCCGATTTCTCATTATACGCTCAATATACATAGTTCGCACCAGTCAAAGCATTCATTCATTTCATTTCAGTCTTTTCACAAAACTTTTACGTTTCGTTTCGTTTTGTATCAAATTTGTTTGTTCTCAATTGGTATTATCGTAAATGTCTACTTCCCATGGAAAATTCGAATAAAAAGAACGAAAGTCGGACTTATGAAACTTTGCTGAATTTTTCCTAAAAATTTTTTTTTAATTTTTGTGATTAAATCATTCACTTAGATGATGCCCTTTTTAATTTTTGGATTTTATTTCCAAGTTGGTTATACTGTATGAATAGATTCGATTCCTGCTTAAATTTCTCGGCCTGATATTTTGTTCCGCTTTCTTAAATTACTTCCACTTCCGTTTCCAAAATTTCTTTTCAATGATTCTTTAATTTTCCAGATTCTTTACTCTTTTTGTACATAAATCAAATTTTCATTTCAATTGAAAGTTTTTTTTTTTCATTTTCTTGCATCTAATCCCAAGAACATTTTAGAGTTAAAATCCTAAACGTATAAAGAAATTGATATATAATTTACTCTGCAATGTTTTTGATAAATTTTTTGCTTGTTCCATGCATTGAAAAGGCAACCACGCGGCCAATTCATTTTTAAAACTTGCTATTTTATAATCACACTATATAAATTCAAATTTTTTGTGACTGTCTATAAAAACTGTTTATATAAATAAGCCTGAACGATTATCATAAAAAAAGAATCTAAATGCAGAAAGTGAGAAAAAAGACCTTGACCCTGTTTTATAATAATAGCACTGAAACCTTATTTTGAATAGGTCAATTAATTTTATATCATTTTTAAAATAAACAAAAATTGTTGATGAATTTTAAGTTGATGAATTTTTATAAACGGTAGACGGATGAGTGACAACTTTTATCTCCCGTTCATTTTTTTATTATTTAAAACTGATTAAAAAAGGTTTTAAATATTTCTTACATCTTGCACTACTAATTTTTTCACACGAAAATGAATAAATTGAAAACAAAATATTTGTTATTGAAATAGAGAGCTTGTAAGATTATTAAACACGACAACTTTTTGTTTTGCGGAGTCGCGATGGAGGTAATTATAAAGTGGTTAATCTTACCTTTGGTAAGTTGTATCAAGGGCTAAAAATTTTCTGGGCTACTATTATTAGGAAGATGTCCTCAATACCGGCATCTATATCCGGCATCCACGCACGCTTGCTGTTAAGAGTGCAGCAGCACGCATGCAGCGATCGTTTAGAATGAGTTGGTTCAAAGTCTATAGTGTCCTGAAAGACAAATTCGCACATATTTTGAGTCTGTAGATCCGACCGTTTAGATTCCTTTCATGTTTTGCTCATTTTAAGATTACAACATTCCGTGTTGTCTTGTTTTTTTGAGAAAGTTACACGCCCATTTCAATTATTGCATTTTTGAATTGTCGTCATTTTTGCTAGCCTTGGTCCCTGATTTAGTATTATCTATATTAACTATTTTTTTATACGTAAAGATAAAAAAATAATAAATTGAAATTGTTCTGTTTGTGAAAAATTATTTGCAACAGAAATTCACATCACAGATGAACAGGTAACATAACGCATTGGTCATGAGCAAATCGTAAACAAAAGAGTCCAATAAAATTTTCTTATTGCAAGTACATGTAATGCTAAAAAGATACAATTGCCAATTTTTTGAGCATTTTTTTTCAAGAGTGTAAGTTGTTCCATATGCCGTTCAATCATCATTTTTATTTCCACTCAAAAACAAAGATATTAATCTAATGGCTTGATATTAAATCGTAAGTATATTAATGTCCTAAATATTTAACGACAATATTAGAAATTATGAGTATCAAGTTTCAATACCTCACATTTTTTTTATTTCTAATTATGAATGGAAATTGTCTACTGAGCAACGTAAAAAGTTTACACAACATAATTTAAATAACATTATGAATACATTTAATAACAATTGGCTACTTGAATAAAAAAATTAACAAAAAATGTTTATTAGATTTAATTTATTAAAAACAGGATTGGAATGTTTTATAGCGAATTATTTGTTTTATAATTTTGCGATTATGGATTCCAATCTCACCATTACTAAATTTTTTTGGTTATGATTAAACTAAGAAGTCATCCATTTTAAGATAATAAATTAATTATGTATTGTCACCAACAAATCATAAACGAATTTAACTTCTACAGTGAAAAAATGAAATTCTATTGAAAATTTCGGTGCAGGTCTATTAAAAAAAAAAGAAAAAAAAAGAAAAAAAATTAAGATACGAAATTTTATAAATGCAAGACACTGGAATTTGAACTTGATGAATGGCCTTCCGGACAATTTGCCAAAGTAAGCACAAACGGGGCACTTAAATACGAATGTTTCAAATTTTAGTTTTTGCGAGCGGTGAAATTAATAAATAAGAATGCGCAATAAATACGAACAAAAGGGATAACAATTAGCGTTTAAAAATAAATTATTCACACAACAACTTTATTTGCTCAAGTTCATAATGATCGTTTCGTTATTATAATGTAGCATGATTTATATTTTTCTTCTATTTTCATCATTTACTAAATTGAATTTGTATGTTTATGATTCAACTGATCAGAAACTAGATATGCAAAATCCAGTAATTATCTGCGAAATGATATAGAAATTAGAATTAAATAGATAAATATCATGTACCGGGTTCAAAATATTAATATATTGAAAATGTCAATAAATTGTGGTAAAAAGTGAAAAAAGGTTACTATTAAATTCGTATTAAAAAAACGATTCCAGCGTTATATTACATAATATGTTAAAACGAAAGAATTACATGTCTGGGGAGTGAAAAAGTCTTGCTTTCGTTTTCTACGTTCACCAAAAAAGAGAAGCCACTTTATACTGCGCCGCAAAACATTGTCGATAGCATTAGCGAAATGATTCTTTTAGAATTGCCTGATGATTATGTATGGCGGATCGTAAAATTGGCCCAAAATGGAATGTTCAGTTCAATTGTGCATGTGAATGATCATTATGATTTGATGGGAAATCAAAAGAACAGATAAATAAAGAGAGGTGATAAAAATGCAGCAGTATATTATAAAGACATAGGTGTAGATAAATAGATATAGGCGAGCAAATATTGTGGTTGAGTTGTCGATTGGAGGATCGGAGCCCAGGTCGGTCCAGTCGCGAGTCCAGTTCGGTCGTCAGGCCGGCTTTCTCGAGAGGTGCACCTTGGCATACTTAAAACACAGGCAGCCAACTCCAAGCTACACACTCTACCTATATTCTTTGACTCGCGAGTCACATCTCGCCGAGCTGAAAGGCTTCACACCGATTTCAATCGTCTACGCATGTGTGCACTTACTCATACCATTTCGAACATGTTACATACCATTTTGTACGTTCATTTCTCGTTCTCACATTCACTCTTAACTAGCGACTCTCAGAATCGCCTGGTTACATAACTTATAAAACCAGGGTAGACTCTTCTTTTACAACAACCTAAGTAAAAATCTGCTCTTTGGCTCCAGTCGTGTGGCACGTATCGGTTCCATATATGAAACTTATATGGATCATATACGGGTCATATCTAGTGGTTATATCAGGGCG
Source organism: Trissolcus japonicus (assembly GCA_030522925.1). Classification (NCBI taxonomy): domain Eukaryota; kingdom Metazoa; phylum Arthropoda; class Insecta; order Hymenoptera; family Scelionidae; genus Trissolcus; species Trissolcus japonicus. Next base: position 20,949 of record JAPYZS010000282.1, on the reverse strand, counting down.
GTAGATATCAAACTTAATGTGCTATATATTTATCATCAAATGTATCATGTATGGAGTCATATATAAATTAATAATTGGTAAAATTTGAGTTTTTCTACTCTTCTCGCGCCGGATGTTTGGATAGAACAAATGAATTAACATTTTCTCTGTGTTCCTCTAAAATTTTGAAATAAAAAACAACATGCCTTTTTATTTATCATTGTGAAAGCAAAACGAAAATGCAACTTGTGTTATCTTGAATAATTTTTGCTTTTTATCTTTCACGAGTCAGCCTACTGCCTTATTACATTTTTAACTTGACATTTTTTATGGCTACTCTAGGAAATTGACACAATTTTATTGTACTTGCAAATCAGATGCGTTATCATTTATGTAAAATTCATCGTCCGACGGGTTCAGAATGTTAATCTGTGTTAGTGTATGGAAAAAATGTTCCAAATTTATTTTGCGATCTGAGATGTATGTTTGAATCTTTATTATAGAATTGCTTTTTCTTATTTTTTTTATTTAATAGCACCAATTAAAACCTTACAATTTTATTATAAAATACACACACTTGTTTTAATATATTCAAATAATCATAGAATTTTAATTATAAATGAAAGTGATTAGTTTTCTACTTATACTTGTGACTTAAGAGTTGAACTGTCAATTTTAATTTTTTTTCAAATTAACATGTTTCGTATTGTAACGACAGCGCGGACCAGTTGTGCGACTTGGTGTCGTAGATAATAAGTTATCGCACGTCAAATTACAGTGATTGTTATTTACGACCTATGTAGGAACATAATTAATAAAATATAAAAAGTTCGACTTTTTACCTCTGAAAATCAACAAAAGTCCGCACTTTCAATTGCTATAAATTTAAGTATGTACATACAGCCTCATTATTTTTAATTGTCCGATTAATGAAAAGTTGTCAGAGTACACTCTGTTTGAACCAAATTTTATGATTGAGCGACACACTAATTTTCCTAATTGACACTTTTCTTTTTTTTCTTCTTTCTTCCAACAATATTTTGCGAATGTAAGATCTTGGCTGTCAGTGGGCGAACAGTCAGAATATCTCAAGACACGTAAATTACCGAAGCCGCACGATGTACAATAACCAGGAATCCTGCACTGTGCTGCCCACGTTCATTGTTTTACCGCGCGGCCACTGTCAACTCTCTTGGTCCGAGTCTGGCTTATTGTCTATTATAGATTATACGCATTACATAGATCCAACAATTGGCATATAAAATCGTAATTGCATAATAACACATGCTCTGATCAAATCACTCATTAAATTCGAGTTAAAATATTAATTTCAATTTTCTCCATAAATAAATAAATTAGCGTTTGTATTCTGTAAATTATTGCTGTTTAGCGCAATAATTACCATCCCGCTTTTTATTCACGAATATGAAACAAGGTGAAAGATATGATAATGTTTGGAATAATATTTTTAATTTTCGAAGTAACAGAGTTATTTTCAATGTCACATTCACCCCATAGAAAACGACCCATACTACTTCTATACTAACAATATATGCTGTTCCAAATAAAAAACGCAACACCTTATATTTAATTCTTATGGGAGGTGTTGCGCCAAAAGCACCAAAAAAGCGCGAAAAATGTTGACAATATATGAACTATAAAGACAATATATTGCCAATATAGTCCTTGTATGAAAAATACTAAAACGTATATGCACAATATACAAAGAATACATACATTTTCTCGCTCGAAGAAAATTATTCTTAGCGGATAAATAATAAACGCCTTAAATGAAAGCAAAAATTTCTTAATCTAAGAAGATTATTGTATACAGGATGAAAACCAAAAAAATATCCAGAATTTCGGTTAGTCGCTTCAAGAGTAAGATTTTTAAGTGTTTTTCGTGACTCTCCCTGGTGGAAATTGTAACAGCAGGTTATTGCGGGTAATAAATTCCGCAGGATGCAAATTGGTACATTGTATGATAAGTGAATTAGTGGACATTATGTATCGAGTGAGATGCAAGCGTAATGTAGTGACTGAGATGAAAATAGAATGAAAAGCGGCGCGTTGCATCATAAATCTTAATATGTTCTCTCTGCCACTGCGAAGAAAGCGAGAAGGTTAATTGCATTGAAGGCGAAGAATTGTGAATGGTGAATTGCGATCGCCGAATGCAAACACAATTATTAGTGTTATTCATACGCGCTGTTAGCAAGGTCGCGTCATAGACTTAGTGCGGTGACTACAACTCACGCATAACACGAAAATCATCATCAATATGTTTTTAATGCCCTTAGTAAAAATGTTATAAAGATAAAAATGTTTTGTGAGAAAAAGATCTTATTGTATTGCCAATGTGTAATCCATATATGATAAATATCTAAACATATAAGAACCATATGTTGTTCATACATTGCTAATTCACAATATATTTTTGACATGTTGTCAGTATATTGACAAAATATGATTTGTTGAAAAATAGCATATGCTCAATATTGAGAACATATAGAAAACATGGAAAACATTAAACTCCTTCCAAGAAATCGGTATTATTTTGGGTTGTCGAAATTAGTTAGTTTTTATATCGATTGGAAGTACAAAAGGTTTGAGGAATTGTAAATATTGTTTGACCTATTTAATTTTTGTTAAGGTAAAGGTACCTATTGCAGTTATAGTGTCCCTATTAGTGTTATGATTGATTAAAGTTGTTTTTAATTTACATTTAAAACGGAATGTTATGTAAAACATTTATATGAAATTTATGCGTATTTAACTTTTCATAGATCTGCATTTTAGATCATTATACATTTGCCAAACAATTCTATTAATTTTAAACTGAAATTACCCCAAATAGATACTTATAACACAAACTGGTACGTTTTACTTAGGTTTTTTATAGCAAAAAAATTATTTTTTTGGTAGAAGTTCCATCGGTTTATGTTAATAGTATGCCTCGTAGTGTGCACTGTAAGGCACCGCTGAAATTGCTGAAAAAAGCATTGCCCAACAGGTATTTGTGCTGATTTTATGTATACAAACTTTTGATTGAGCAATATACACTGCAGCGTTCCAGTATTTAAAAAGCTTATAATTTTGATAATACTGAGTCAGCCACAGGGACAACGATTTCCTAAAAAAATAATAATTACCTTAAACAATTATACATTCAGATCGGTTTTTTTGATTAACGCATTATTTCTTCAAAGAGAGTGTAATAAAATACATTGAGTTTGATCAAATGTTTAGATATTTCTCAATTCTCTCACTATACATATGAAAGTCGCACATACATTTTTACATTATCCGGGTATTATCCGGGGAACAAGTCAGCAGGCTAATTAAGTCGCTGAATTTGTTCTTTTGTTAAATCAAAATATTTTCTACCTGCCTTTTCAATCAAGGTTGCTGAAAAAATAACTGTTTATGTTGTGTTTTCGAGTTTAATAATCAAGACCGGCATGATTCACGGTGACTCATAATTTTTATTGGGTTACGTAATTAATTTATGTATTTAATTGATTATTATGATCAGCACATTTGTAGCTAATTGGGTTGAATTAATTATGTGGTATTTTAAATCGTAAAAATTGAATCTAAAGAATTAGAATTAAATAGATGACAGCAGAGAGCGCGAAAAGTTAGGTCTCAATAAATTTCACGAGACTGGTTTGCAAAATTGATATACAAAATCATAAAAATAAATTAATAAACAAAATAATTGGTTGGAAATAAAAACATAGCGTGGTCATAAAAAAGTGAATACAAATTGGCAATCAGTTTTTTTTCTCCCGGATTTAAAATTTACAGCACAATTTAGAAACTGCAATAAAGAAATAGTGCAATGAAGAAATTGTCCCGTTGATACACTTACCCACGCTGCTTTAGAATATTGTTATTTTTATTACATAAGTGCAGTCGCCGTACGCTTAGTCAAATAGATTATTGTATAAGAGCAAATTATTCGTACTGAAGCATGAAAGTTGCGAAGTTGCATGGCATATTTAGTCGCAGCAGGTAGCAGAGTAAAAGGGAATCGACATTCGACACTGAGTCTGAGAAAGGAAGAGAAGATGATCTAGGCCAGTGAAGAAGGAAAGTGAATGCTACTGTCTAACGTAGATAACTTTGTATTATGCTCATTATGCAATTTATCATTACCCATTAACATTATTTTCGTAAACCGAGCTACGAGTTCTTATATTGCGCACCATGTAATTACCGTCATCGTCATTTTATCATTTTTGTATATTTATCCATCAAGTAACTTTAATCAAGTCATATTCGCGAACTTACAATTTTAATCTAATCTCTTCGAGCCTTTTTTTTAGTCATCGGTGTAATTAACTAATAATACTGTTCGAAAGACTAATCAAACTGAATTACCAAGGAAATGAACATTTTAAATAATAATAATAAAAAATAAAAATTCAACTAATTTTTGTGTTAGAAATATTTGATTTCTGTGATCCGTTGGAAATCAAGAAGATGCACGTACATGGGGAGATATTGTAAAATAACAATCTTTGTATCGGGCAAGAATTCATTCTTTTCATTTCCTGGTTATCCGCGAAGGCTATATTATAAGAACAAAAACATACAGGTGGAACTTTCTCGTGCTTGAAGTATGAATGGACAAAGAAAATTGAGCTGCCATGCCGATATTGTGAGTTGGAATGATGGTCTGACAATCATCTTGCTGAACAAGAGGAAGTCAACTTGAAGGATGACACTCATTGCTGTGCTATGTCGTCCTTGTTGCGGTGGAATTCAGGAAAAGAATACGTTTCGCAAATCAGGATCATCGCTTCTTTTTTCCTGTGGCTCACAATGAATATGAGCCATACAATACATCTTTTTAGACATGTTCTCAACAAAAAATCTCGTTTGTAAAATATTTTATTGGTACTATTTTTTCTGAAAAAATTATTTCAATTTTGTCGTCATATTTCAAAAAAGAAGACGAAAAAAATGATTATGCTTCATATTATATATTTATCATTTCGTTTGACGGAATGCCGTAAGTCAGCATTGGTGCAAAATTAATTGTGTCAACCTGTTTTTGTGGTGCTTGACAGTTCGTTGAACGATTGGGACTCTCGTGCACAGCTTTTGTGTGTCCAAGTGAAAATGAATTGTCATCAGCGTTTGCTTTGCACACTGTATAAAGAATAGAAATTAATAGCGCCTTCTGAAAAGTTCATTGAACCATAAAATATCAAGTGGCACGTACAAGTTTCACCGACTCGGCAAATATTTTTTCCTATACGTTTTGTGAGAACACGTGAGCTATCTATTTGCGATGAATGTGCAATCTTTCGTCTTTTTTTAAATGCTTTTCCAGTAATATTCTTCGTAACGAAAGTTCATTCATGACACCCGAAATCATGACATCCTAAATACACTGATTAAATTTTTCAAGTACCTTGATATCATATAATTAATTTTTAGAACGATAAGAATTTTATTTTATGCTTTTTTCGTTTAAAATGATATATTTTGATTTATTTTTTCTCGTATAATAATTTATAAAATCTATTTCTTTCCAATTGCGTTTTAATTGTTACTTTCAAGTTGAGCTTTTATAATAATTAAATAAATAATTATACAAATGTAAAGTATTACGACCATAACGCCTAATGGTGAACGGTTAATTGAAATGTGCCGTAAAGTCAATTACACTTCAGCATCGCAAGTTTACGAAATACGACTGTAATATGAGAAAATTTGCTACTGCAGTTTTATGTTATGCGAGGATGCCTTCAAATGACCTGTTGCTAAAATTTTATTTCAAGCTATTTTTTAATTCCGCATATTTTTTTTGTTTGCTTAAAATTTACAAAAACTACATCTGGTATTAAATTTCTACCTTTTTTTTGAATTTTTAATTATTGAGACTAGAAATTTAAAATATTAATTTAAAGAATTATTCTGATTCTTTTCAATTGAAATTTCCAATGTTATTTATTAATGGATATGAAAAAGTAAAAATATTACTGGGTTTTATGGATGTTTAGTTGTGTCGATACAAAATCATTTGTAATGAAATGTATCGAGATGCGTGTGCGTCACAAGATAGATGAACCATGACCCGCATGTCTCATGTTGATGTTATACGTTTTTGCCGCGCATTTCTCATTATACTTTTAAGAATTATCGCCTTTTTGTTACCAAAATAATTCACAATAATTCAGAGTTTTTGCGGTTGATACTTTTCATTGTATTCTGATAGCTCAAATAATTCTAGGATTGTAAGTTTTATTATTAGACTTTTCAAACCAGTAAATTGTGTTTCATTTGCCAAGATTATAATTTTTGATTTCTGGTTTACAAATTTCACTAGTTTTAGTTTATGTATTTTCAATTCACTTCCATAATTGAAAGTAGTCAAATATGGTACGTCGTAATGTAAAAATGAAAAGTTTGTAAAATTGGCAACAAAATCATATATCGTACCACCGTGTTGTGCCAAGTTCTCTGTGATATATTTTATGCAAGAGATATTTTGAAATTGAATACGTTAAACTAATCATGATAATAAATCGTTTAAACATATTTTTATTGAATTAAGATATTAATTAAAATCTCATACCTTTTTTGATTAACAATAAGATATTCGTTCATACCTACAAATACATAATTCTTTTACACATCACGTACGTCCATATCTCCGCATCTTCTGTCTTTATTTATTCGACAATTGTGAAAAGATTTCAAAAAAGTGAATATTCATTTTTTCACAGTTATAATTCGTGCTTTGATTCATGCATTTGAAGAGAACGCAAATTATTACATTATAAAAGTAAATATTCAGTTTTTTTTTCCGAATAATTCCTAAACTAACCGAATCGGTCCGATAAACCCAGACTACTTTTTCCAGTTTCAATCGAAATTTTTTTTATAATCCGTTGATAAAATATGTTTGCTTGGAATAAAGTTTGAAATCTCTATTTTTTCTATGAAAAAAGTATTTTGTTCGTATGGACCATTATGAAACTTAAAAAAAGTCATAAAAACCCCTAAAACATGACGAACTAAAAAAAGTCAACAAAAAATTATGTTGTTTGTAATAAATCATTTCGGTTTTCTGTTTATCGTAAAATGCGTTTACAAAACCCAACGATAAATGTTTTTTTTTTAAATAATTGTCATCAAAGTTACGAATCAAAAAACACGCTGTTGAACAATTAATTTTTAACAATCAAATTTGTTAAAAATTATTTGAAAAATTGTCGATTTAATAATTTAATAATTGTCAAAAATAAAAGTAATCTATTTGTTTTGATCGTGATTGTATTCTACATGCCTCAATCCTTTAAAATCATTATTTTTATAAATTACTTTATAAGTTTAAGAAAACGTTCTGGATCTGATATATCCAATCGGTATAGGTTCTGTCATATTTCGGCAATCGGTTAGTCGAGGGTTAAAAATGTTCTGAAAATGTTATTGCTAATCATAAAAGTGATCTTAATCGGTAAATTTTTCGTGATTAATATACTATTATTAAACATGTAAAAAAATGGAGGAAAGGTACCACTAACTGACGTATTTAAATTATTTGGTTATTATTTGAACGAATTTGCTGTATATGGACGTGGGGGAAATATAACAGTATAATTAGAAAATCTGGAATTAAACATTTCAATGAGCTTCCACTTTTATCTTGTCGCTAAAAATAGCAACCGAAAGAGGAGAAATATTTGGGAAAAAGAAACGGCGTGTATAGCGGTTTGGATATGACATAATCGCACGCCGTTAATTGAGCGAAATAACGTTGCCCGCGTGTATCTAGCATTTTGATAAATGCAATCCGCGCCGCAAATGTACCTACCTTGCTTTCTTGCAGCGCAGTGACCTGATTCCGTCTATGCAAGAGTAAGAGTGTTTTTAAAACAAGAGAGAGGTAGATTAGTAGCGAAATTTAGGGGGAAGGGAAGGGAAGATGAGTGCGAGTGAGAGGGACGTCGGTGCAGACGGAAAGGTGGATAGGTGGCGGCCGGTGGGGGCCGCAGATATGAACAAGAAGTCGGTGAACGTTTCAAGACACGTAATACCCGTCACGGTAATACTGCTATAATATTATAGCACTGCTAATGTCATTCATCTATGCTTTAATGGGAAAACACTTGATCGTTTCGCAGTCGCTGTTCGTCCAAGATGAAAAACTACCTTTCCACTTCTTTTTATATGTTTATTCTTTTTGCTTTCCTTTCTTTTTTTTTTCTTGACAATTATAACATTGAATCTTATATGTTGATTTTGTTTTTATTCAATATTATGCAACGCTTCTCGCATGGAATATAAAATCCGTGTCAAATTCGGAAAAAAACGACTTTTTCAGAATATAAAAAACAAGAAAATGTGTTTGCAAATAGTACATTTTGTGTACCTAAAAAGTTAATAAAAATTTCAATCAAAAAACTTCATCAGTCAAAAATAGGTCAATTACGTGATTTTTTGTAATTCTTCAAGTCGATACAGCTGTCAGTAGGAAAATGAAATCAGAAATTATGTTTATCATGGCGCATGTTTTATTATTTTATAAGTGGCGTTTATTTTCAGTTTTGGTTCAGTGGGCAAATTTAATGATGACTCTGTAAAAGATGGTTCATCTCACACTAATTTTGGTTATTCTTTTCTGTTCCAGCTAATTTTCATTCTTGGCGTAACCAAATGACTCGACCATAAGATTTTGTCCAGGTCAATAATGCAACAAGTGGGAAAGGTTGAAGACGCGTCCGGAAAAAGGTATGTACATGAAATTTGAATCGTCTATATTCAAATAAAAGTTTTGAAATTAAATCAAAAGTACATAAAAAAGTGAACTTATTAAAAATATAAAATAAAAAACGTATATATATATATGGATACTATTAAGGAGATAAAATTTTTTGCGCGTTTATAATCGATCAGCAGAAAAAAAGTATACTATAATAAGATGAATTATGTTAGCAGATATTTGCACGGTATTACATAAGCCAACTAAGAAAAAAATGAGTGAGACGTCTTAACATTTAATCATGTTTTGTTCTGTTGTACCATTGTAAGTTTGCGTGTTTTTTTTTCATGGCATTTTCGTGTTAATTGAATGGCAGGAAAAAAGCCGAGCAAATGAAAACAAAGCGTATGCAACAGTTGCATGATAGCGATCGGAAAATCTCGGAAGTCTGGTCTCCTCTCTCAGGGGGTTGCGCAGGCTCTCCTCCGGTATTTTCACTCGGAGTCGCGTGACAATCCGCAATGCAATTGTGCGTCGCGCTTTTGTGTGCATTCGCGTACATATATCTTATATTCTAATTCTGCCGGGGTTCCGCACGTATGACTCCGTTCGTTACGGCCGGCATAACAATGCATGACGTAACTCTGGGGTCGAATCCTCCTTGCCTCCTCCGTGCAACGTTACAGGAAAGTGAAACTCTCGGAAACCAGGTCACACCCACATCGTGCTCACCGCACTGGATCGCGCTCTGCGGATCTACCAAATGAAACTCAGATAAAGACACACTTCTCACTATCTATACACAGTTCTGCTTTAGCAAATCGTTTTCTTCTAGTTATAATATCGTCGCATTCTTGCGTAATTGCTCGTAGCTTTTTATGAACCCACTGTACAATCCCATCCGATTAATTTTTTTAAAACAAATTTGATTTTTCAATAAAATACGTAACATTATTTATTTTTTTTTACATTAACTATAAATTTGTATTGTAAATTTTGACTCTGAATTTAGTTCGTGCTGCGAAAGCAAAACAAAGCTCTTTGATCGACTTGCCAAAAAATGTTTTACAATCGATCGGCATGATCGGTGCATTTCACCTATCATCGCGATTTTTTGGGTTTTGTAAAAATAGGTCAGATTCGTTTAATCTGTCTGATCTGAGAGTAAAATTTCATTCTTGGAACAGTATTATGCTTCGTTGGTCTCAACTGTGCAAAATTACCATCAATTATTTTCAAAATGTAGTATGAGTAACAGTTAATGGGAAGTACTTATTATTGTTATTTTAATATAGTGATAAGAAGTGGTCGAGGTAGAGAACAAGACGTTTGTAAATTATGTCACTTCTCATATTAAATTTTTAAATCAAGTTCATGTACATTTTCGCATGATTAAGTAAGATTTATAGAGTGCAAAAATTCATTTGCATGATGGAGTTTCCTCATTTCAATAAATAAAATTATTTTAGACTATTTTCTAAAATCGGAACCTTGACCCAAGAAAATGAAAAAAAAAAAAAAAAAACATAAAAATTAATATAATTGATTAATAATTGTGAGATCCAATCTTTTGTTTGTGCAAAAAAGGAAGATATTTTTTTTCGATGACTTGAATGAAAAAAGTGTCATTTCAAAATTGGTATTTTGTTATGTTATTTTAAATGGGAATTCATAAATTGGCATAGTTTTCGTCTAAACCATCGTTTTAAACTTCTGAAAATATTCGTCCCATCTTGATTTTATTAGCATATTATAACAGTTCATTTAAGTGGAGTGTACACTCGCCATTAAAATGTAACGTGATTAGGAGGTCAATGAAAACTGATAACGTTTATCTACGAGCAGAAAATTTGTGCGTAACAAGTTGTCGTATTAACGAGTAAATTATAATTTATGTATATCCATTCTCAAATATTATAGTGGCATGTACGAAACTTTCGCATATTAAAAAAATCCACTCCCCTTAAAAACCAAAAATGACCAATCAGAAATTTTGTTTCCTCTTCTAATTTTTAACATAGAATATATCGACTAAAATAAAGAGATTCAGCAAAATGTATGTCGGATTTCTTTTCTCATTTCGAGTTCACTTGTATTAAAACGAGTAAATCCGTTGTAAATCTAATGTGAACGGGGCGATCCAAAATAATTGTTTGATGCGGAGCAAAAAATGCGCTTAACTATATAGTGGTAAATATATTTGGAGGTAGCTGTTTCTGAGAACGACCTGGCCGCTTTGGCGTATCAAGTGCAGTAGCGAGTAGTATGTTCGTTCTTGACAGGAATGATCAGCGAGCGCGTGTTTGCACGTGTGGCTTGCTTCGTGGCATAGATACGATGACACATGCACAAGCTGATGCACGTGTACACCCAATTCCGTGTTGATATCTAAGTATTGGTCGATCAGTGTGGTAGTGAAGAACTTTGCCAGAGCTCGCAACCCTAACCTATATACTTAAAGCCAGAATAGAGCGAATCAGTCGCACAAAAGCCGGATATAAAGTTTGACTTGAAAAATAAAAATACTAAACATAAATATCATCAAGCTAATCTTGAAAATGATCTCTTAAAAAGTTACGAATCAACCCACCGTTTATCATAATTTGAAAGTTGCATTTTCTATTATGCCTATTTATGGTTCCATATTATCCATATGTGGTTACAGGTCATATATGGTCTTGTATCGTGATTTCGTCAAAATATTTTGATTATTTTTGAGTTCAGGTGTGATGTTAACGATGTTTACTTGTTATACGCAGTTTTGCATTCGTTTTTGCTGTATCGTTATTTTCGTATGCATGCAAACCTACTCGTAAACTAGGAACCTTTAGAAATAAGCGCTTCAGCTGAGTAGCATTGGCAGACATTACATCTAAAATCAGAGTCCCCTGGCCTCGACATCTGCGTGCAGACAACACGGCGTCAAAACTTTGCTCGTTATGTCACCACGTCTAACGACGAAAAACTCTTGACCAGCATGCGATTCAGTGCAAGAACTAACGTCGAGGTGCTTTCAAATTTATAGAGTAAAAATAAGAATCGTACGACTGTGTGTTGGAAAAAAAATTACACTCAAAAAAATTTTTTTAATGAGAATGCTTTGTTATATTAGAGTTGTAAGAACCAGTTTAAGGATTCATCTTCGAAACTGTTTTCATGAATTGACTCTGCACTTGAAGCCATATCTTGTTCTTATTGAAAGGTTTCATTGAATCTTTACTCTGGAAAATAAATTAATCAAAACCATGTTGTACAATGTACAGCAGTGATTTTAATTAACTTTTAATCGATCTCGTTTAGCGCACTAGCAAGAGTTCGCACAGTGTATTGTAAATCATTAGAGTGTATGTTTTTTGGTTGAGACAAATTCTATCATGTCGAAAAATGCACTTAACAATTTAAAATCTTCGGGAATTCTCGAGAGGATAAACGAAAAAAAAAAATAAAATTGAATTCCAAGATTGTATAATTTTATGGACTTGTGCAGGATATACTATGTCAGGAGAAATGTGTAGTTATTTTCAAAGTTTCTTGAACATTTGGTTGAATTGTTGTTTAGTTTTAATTGGTTATGATAATACATTCTCTACAAACAATCATAATAATGGAACCGTTTTTTATTTTATGCAATGAAATTGTTATTGCGTCATAAAGAACTGGAGAACATTTGTATAAAAAGTAAAAACTTTTGATTTGAACATTTTGTACCTTTAAGAAATTAGATTCATTGCATTTAAAATACTAAGTTTTGGAAATTTTTTGGCAGAGTTATCTAACTATTTGACAGATGAATGCGCCTGAACAAAACAGAATGACTTTTTGTTTTTTTTTTCGCGTATAGAATAATCAGTTTGAACACAAAACAAGTATGTGAATAGCCATCATATTCAAGACATTTAATCTCGCGCTTTGAAGCTAATTTACGAGCATTCTCTGCGATGCAAAAATTGAAAATACAATTGAAACAAACATGAATGCCTATAGGGGAAGAAATTATATCACATACAATTTTATGAAAAATTGTATACACTCGAATCAATTTTTCTCTATCACATTTTTGTATTCGTTTTTCATGACTTCAAAATAATAATAATTTTATGTGTTTGATATAATGGATACAAAATTGATATTTATTTTTAACTCCATGTATCGCTATTTACCCAACAAATAAATGATCGAACTAAAAAGTAGAAGACGGTAAACAATGAAGAATGACTCGTGTAATAACGATAGTAATATAGAAATGGTGAAAAGTCGATTTTATCAGGACTATTTCATTAGCGAAGAAAAAAAAATCTAAGAAACGGTTTAGAAAAAGAATACAAAGTGGATCTTATGTAACAACGTTCTTTTTAGTGTACAGCTTTCCAAAATTCACAATGTTTTTAATGCTAATCATTGCATAATAAGGTCTAGCTTTCGAGCTGAACCTTTTTTATTGTCACATTACTGCAGCCATTTCTTTTACATTTAGTTGCCATTTTTTATGAAATTATTTTTTGCAAAAAAATTGTATTCAATTGATTCCAGTTGCAGCATAAAGTTAAGTTTCATTTTAATAATGAGATTAATGAAGAAAACATAAAGATTTTGTATTGGGACTGGTGTACTATGAAATGAATCAAAAAATCACATGTAAAAGTTTTATATCAAAATATATTTACGCATAAAGATGACAACCGTGAGAGGCACTGACGTGCCGTAATACAATATATTTTTCGCACGTGCAATACTCATTCTCGTACTATTTACATTCTTGCATCCACACTTGATACATTTCGAGGCACATGTGTACCGCCCAACGTATATTTTTATAAATGAGATTGAACGTTATCTCTGTTTTTCACGAATCGTTCGAATGCGACCAGCGGAAGTGCAAACGGATGCGACAATCGTTGGTTCTCGATCATAATCCGCCTTCTGATTAATCAATTTCTTATCTTGTTGACACTTCTGCGTGGGCATCGACGCTTAATGTGTGTACATTCACACGCGTGTGTGTACTTTGAATAAATTATACGTCACTTTCTCGCATAAGTAACATCAACAATTGTAAGAACAAACAATGAAGCCCGCTTCACACTTGACTGTCCTGCTTCAAGACTGTCGTAATATTAAAATTCTGGTATTGGAGAGGCGATGCTGTATTTTCTTTCATTAGATCAATATTTATTTATATAAAACAATAATCATCACACTCACACACACAAATATAAATCTTTAATTTTTCTTTACACGCATCCACACTTGTTCAGCTCGTCAATGGGTCTTGCATTCACTCGACACTTAACAAAATATATTACCTTTTACATATGACATAAAATATAGATTATCAATAAAATAATCGATCACCTTATCTATATAATACAAAAGTTTGCACGCACAAATGATTTGTGCGCTGATGAATTTGTAAATCAGCTAAAATTGCCACCGTTCATTGTATGATTATACGAACTTGGGACTTGGTTTCGCGCTTCGTTTTTATATGATTCCTTTTGTTTCCATTTGTTTGAACGAAAGAGATCTCTTTAAAAGTGCCTCGAATGTAGTATCCACGTAAGACCCTTACGTTAGTACTCAGGTAACGAGAGTGATAAGTCTAATGATCGTAACGATCGAGCGATAAAAAACGCAAGCATACACACATATCGGACTGCGAATTTTTTTTTTCTAACATTTTCACCTTTTCTATACAAACTGTGTCGGTACATTTCTATTCGAACGTACGAGTTTTGCTATGATCATTCGAGTGTCCTCCTCCCCGAACGAAAAATTCCGATTCACATTCTGTACAAATCATTAATACAAAATCTTGTGTATAAAAACAGACAAACAATTTAAGAGTCATTGTCGCAAAAGAGTAAACGCGTTACCATTCTGTTAGTCGTTGCTGAATCTCGAGATATCGTTACACCGAGCATGATGTATAGTTTATGTACACTGAAAAGAGCGATGAGTTGCGCGCGCACACGCGCGCGAGTATTTCCACGTGGTTCTTGTATGTCAACACGTTTGAGGTGTGCTTTTTTGACGCATCGTGCGGATGCCACAAGTATAATCGACCAGTCTTAATTTATTTTGTTTCTCACAAAACGAGCGAACACGAGGGGATGTTCACAAATTTGATCGCAATTATTGTAACAAACAGCAAAACAGTCGTGTAACAAAATTAAAATTTAACGTTTGTACAAATTTGTTTACATTGCACAAAAAAGGGAGGGCTAGGAGAAGTACATAACGCGTTAAATTAAGCTAGAGTGGTGACAATGGGATTTCGTCATTGAAGTAGATTTACGTATAAGTTCAGTCGGGCACGTTTTGACTGTCTCCACGTGGGTTTCTGCCGATTCGCGCGAACTTTGCAAAATCGCGCGAATTGGGAGTGTGTAACGCATTGATTCATTAGCAACACAACACAATTCAAAATTGTAATAAGTAGAGCAGGAAGAGAAGAGGAAGTGGAAGAAGAAGAAATAAGAAAAGAAAGAAGAAGCGTTCACAGCCGGATCACACGCGTGCGCCCTGCGGGGCGATCGCGATTGCTTCGTCACAGCGACCCCTTACAGAGGAGTTTCTAAGGGCCGCGCAGTATCCCGGTGGAACTGGTTCTCCATGTGGAAGACGACAACGAATAACAAAGTGATGGACTGCTGGTTCGCTACATGGGACCAATGGTGCTTTGGAATTGGTCCAAGTGCCTGGAGATCTCACGTTGCAGGTGATCAGGGGGCACGCCGACGCTACTTATCAGCGATCTGAGGACGTTGAGTTCCTCGGTGAGCAATTCGATTCGTTTCTTCAGAAGATCATTGTCCTTGACGAGCAGCTTGACCTTCTCCTCGGTCTCGCGAGACCTGACTTTTGCTTTTTCCCGGGACTTGCGTACGGCGATGTTGTTGCGCTCCCGACGTCGACGGTACTCGTCGCTGGCCTTGTCGATTGCTTTCGTTTGTTTACGAGCGACAGCCGCGGCCGCGGCTGCAGCGGCTGCGTGATGTTGGTGGCCCATCATTGACTGTTGTTTGATATTGGCGCCGGGTAGCCGGGATTGGGGACCCTGCTGGTGTCCCAAGTGGTGCACCGGATTGTTCCCCGGCTGGTGGACATTGGACGGGGTCAGGGTGGTAAACGTCGGTCCTGCATTCGAAAAAGGACCGGCGTTGTTGGTGGCAGGACTGTAGCCCCCTGTGGGGTACTGCGGACAGTGGCGACGATAGTCGGCTGGGTCGAGGGGCTCTTCCTTAATGCTCGGCGACTCCGAGCTCGAACTATTGCTGTCGCTGCAACTGTTGCTGCCTTGGTGGTAGCTAGCGCCACTGTGCACCGGCTGTGGCATGTACGCCAGAGTTGTCCTCGGGTACGCCTGCTGGGAACGCGAGTGGGCCTTGACAACGTGTCCCTGGTTGTTCGCACCGTTGCTCAGCATGTCCAGCAGACCGTCGTTGAAGTGTGAGTCGTCGATCAGGTGCTGCAGGTCGATTGAGATCTCCGGGGTGTTGAGATCCGTGAGCTCTCCCGCAGCGGCGCAATGCTCCGCATACTGCTGGTGCAGACTGGCTTTGCTCGCCGACACTTTGCTTACGACCGAACTAGTGCCGCCACTTTGCTGCTGGTTGTGGTTCACCTGCAGAGCTGAATTGTTGTTGCTCAATATTTGGTTGGTCTTCTTAAGGTCGCCGTTGCCAGCACCCTGTGCCTGGGCCTGGTGAGCCGCCGAATCGTACATGACTGGAGATTCCATTGCTTCGTCTCGAAACAATCACTTACAACACATCACAAGTCCGAGGGACCAAGTCTCTGGTAGCGCGATGTCAAAACCACGTGCGTTTGTCACATGCGCGCACCAATCAATCCGAACCCTTAAATCGTTCCTTCTCAACGACCTGTCGTCGGAGATCAACACTGCAGTCCTTCGCAACACAATGTCAACAAACCAGTCGGCCGATAATGAACTGGTGTCATTTGCCAGAACACTGTCTGTTCGCGGATGACGATGATAGTTCACTCAACACTGACTGCGAGCTATACTTTCCAAGATGCACGAGCGTCGACCCGCGACTGGACGTTTTTGCTTCTCGCTGCAAGATTTCATGTTAAACGCGCCAACTATCTAACGCGCATGCGTCCCTCTGCGATCAAGTGCCCGCGCGCGCTATACGCCCCTCTACGCGATCCGTCCGTGGCTCACGGCTACCCCCGCCACCCACAAACGCTTTTCTTTTATTTGTCTTAGCCCGCACTGCCTCTTTTCGACTGCAACCGCGATACTCAACTTTTCTTCAACAGAAAACTATTTTTGTCAATCAACCTCGATGACAAACACCTGCGCTTTCTATGTCGGCTCGTGCATCCAAATATTTCGCGCGTGCACCGCGCCGCGTGCGTTATCTTTTATTCAAATTTTCCCAGCTTTTCGGCCTATCTGGCTGAAATTCAAGTATTCAACATATTAATGTTTTTTACCTTACTCATTGAAAATTATTAAATTCATATGAATTTAATTTGCCGAAAGATTTTATTGCCACTTTTTTTACTCTGAGAATGAATATTATAGTGAAAATTATTTTGCTGTATCTTTTGCATAATTTATTGAAAATTAATCACTGTGCCAAAATTGAAAATTGTTATAAATTACATAAAGACATGAAAATCTGAATACATCTGTTTTCTAAAAAGTCGTAATTTTTATTTGTGTATTAAGTAACTACTTTTATGCATCCTATTTATAAATTAATTTCTCTTTTTCTTATGAATGAAACATTTATTAAAAACTTCAATATCAATTAGAAATTTTTTTCAAGGATCAAATTTGACTTTTCTAAAATTTCGACAAACTGTTTGTTACAGGCATTACACAAAATGTAGTTAGAACACAGTTTCCTCGTAAAAAAGATCATATATTGTCCGGATATTATCAATATATTGACAATATATTATTTCCAGCAAATCATATATTGACCATGTCGATGGCTCGTACGAAGACTGTGCCAATTCAAAATTTCCCATTTAAAATAACATTGGAAATTTTGAAATGGCACAGTTTTCGAACTAGGCATCGATATATGTCTTCATATTTTTCATATATGGACAATATATTAGCAATGTTCAAAAGCAATGAATATATAGTTCATATATTAGCCATACATTGTAAATGTGTGGTCAATATATTGTCTATATATTGTGAATATATTTTATTTATATTTTTAATATATTTTGGTTCGTGCGGGTTTCCATTGAAAAGACTCAATTTTCATTTTCAAATTAAAACTTGAAATGTCAGCTTAAAGACTCTTGTTTTGCGGAGTATAAATGCAAATTTATTATGAACTTGGAATAAAAAAATGTACAGGGTTAATGAAAGCCGTAATTTTGTACACCAACTAAATAAAACAAAATATTATTGCTTTCATTTTCCCTGCGCATCAATTTTATCTTTGGTTCTTGGTATGTAAGTGTGTATATATGTGTTTAGATATATATTTTACTTTAGGTTTTGTGTTTGAAATGTGTTTGTGTTTAAACTGAATAGCGAAAATTTTTAATTTGACCTCAACTTCCAATTTTTAGTCTCTATTTTAGTATAAAAATTTTAGAGACATATGTTCATAATTTGAAATAGTAATAAATCACAAGTACTCGAACCTAGTAAATTAAAATGAATAAGAAAACGTAGATGATAAATGAGACAATAATGTTCTTGAGATCATGGCTTAAGTATATCAGAGTAAATACAATAATAATAATTAAATCAGAGTAAACTCAATTTTCATGAATTTACATAAACATATTGTAAATATAAATATTCTTGGGGTATAGGTGCCTATTTTATCATCCAATTTAACATTTTATCATAATCATCATCATGAAAATTTTCATTTCATTTTTTCATTTCATCATCATCATCATTAACATTTTGTCATCATCAAATAGGTAAACTTTTGTATTTATTGATCTCTTCATAATAAAGTTACCTTGGCTTGATAATAAAATTTTATATTTGACATGGAAACTAGGTGCAAAAACTTCCGTATTACCTGCCGATAAAGTTGCGCTCACAATTCTATCCTCAGATTGTTTATTCGAGGTATAATTCTAACATAACGGTCGGTTGCTTACCGACATTGGTATACTTGAGTGAATTCGTTAAGCCATACATAGGTATACTTGGAACTATATTGTATAGGAAAGTAAGCAGTTAATCGTTTCCACTGAAGGTGTCTCAAGTCGTAGGTACTAGCGTAAAAGAAAACGATGTATGTGGCTATGTAATCTTGTGAAAGCCAATAAAAATATTATTCAGTTCATACCATGAATCCAAAACACATATACCTACCATATTTTCAAATTATTGTAATTGTTCGTTGTTACGAGTTTGTAATAAGATGAGTTTAAATTTGAAAAACTGTCATTATCCAGTTTAAACACTATTTTGGGGAAATTTTCCAAACTCCTCCGAAAGTTTAATGATGAATTTAAATTACACCGTTTACACCATTGATAGCAAACCGTCTCACCCGAGCGACACTTAGCAAAATATCGAAAATAAGATTCCACTGATGTATCTTTGATGTATTTCTGACTTAAATCACCAGATTCATGTCAGTTAACCGTCCGCTAGGGCTTCGAATGTTTGAAAATTATACACATTTTGCTGTGTATTTTATGTAAGGGCTTTACGAGTCATTGTGACACTTTGGGGTGAATGAGACGCAATGAATTTTTCATTAACAAAATTATTCTCTATAGGTTTTTGTTAATATATAAGATCTATATATCTTCACTTTCAATAACGTGCTCCTTTAAAATTTTTTAGTTTCAAAGTTGCAAAGTTATTTCTATTGTCACATTCACCCCAAAGTGTCACAATGACCCGTACTGTCCCTATGTATGTATGATATGTGTGTCTTATAGAATTGTCTCGCTAGCCAGTTCACCACCACCACACGCATCAAACGTTTGTTCGTTTTAGAAATTAAGAATATTTTAGTGTATAAGGTTGTGTTTTATTATATTAAGTTCATTGTTTTTAATTTTGTGTTTTGGTGATATCGAACTTGATTAATTAACATTATTATTTGACCATAACGATACTGTTTTCTTTTTGTTTTTTATTACATTTATTGTTTTTTAGAACGAATGAGATTTAATTTGGTTAATCCATGTTTTGTCATTGAAGCGTTTATGCATCATTTAAAACATTTTTTTTATCTATTAAGACTTAGTATGAGAAATAATTTTTTCCATTTTACTAATAGGTAGGACCAATCATAAAGTTTAGATTTTACATTATAAAACGAATGCCATTGTTATAGCAAAAAAGTTATTAGAAAATCGACTCCGAATTGGCAAAAAATAGGTTAAATTATCGAATATTATTTAGACGAAAAATTATATAAATTACATGTGAAACTTGATTTTTAATTATTCTTTTATTATGCCATAAGTTTTACCTCTCGATTTGAATTAATTTTGTAGTTTTATTGATTTGGACGAACATCTTTAATTTTTTTTCAGATACTGATTTTACAGGACTAACAAATTCCGCTTCACAAAATTATATCAAAGGTCATAAATTTTAAGATCAAGAATTTTCTGTTGGATTTCGAGTAGTTTTTGAGATAATTAAAAATTAATGAGTATCGGTAATATTAAACAAATTGTGTGACGTAGAGTTCCCCTAATAAAAAAATATTTGGGCGGCCCCTAAAAATTATTATGGCGAGCCATAGAAAAATTTTTTCTTTGTGATTGCCCCATTGGGCCTATTAGGGCTCGCGTTAATTAGGCCCCTTAGAGGTCCTTACATGAAAATGGAAGAGAGTTGAATCTGGCGCTTATCTGGCGTGTTATGATCTCCCTAGAAATTGCCAGATTTTGGCCAAAATGTGGGGAAAAGTAGGGCTTTACAATGTTTACCAGAATTATTTCATTTTGGGGTTTAGTAATTCATTAATGTGTGGGCCAAATAGAACGTCAAAAGAAATTTCTTTAAATTTTAAAACATTCAACAATCACTTTTAAAATACGTATCTGACAGTTTGAAGACAATTTGTATAATATGCAGTCTTTAAGAAATGGCATAAAAATGTAACATTAAATGTTAAAACAAATGCGGTGTCTGTCTGTATGTATCTTTAGACGCATAATGTTAATCAAAAGTGGAAATAGATGGCATCAGACGAAACAAAATAATTGACAGAATCATATTAAATCTAGTTTTGATTGTGTTTGGATGTGATTTTGATGTG